>JABWIB010001869.1:0-13695 GCA_016617825.1 Platyplectrum ornatum | reverse complement strand
TCGACATGACGATTTTACTGAAAATCGTCAGTGTATACGTCAGTTTAATCAGGGCTCGAAGTGGGGATTCTATAGTGCCGGTATGGCGCTAAGCCCCGCCCCTTAAATAAGCCCCGCCCCCTCCGGACCCACGTGTTTTTTTCAACTAACATTCCCCCCTCCAGTGCTGAGGGGGCGGGGCTTAGAAAAGGGGGCGTGGCTTCGCAGGAGAAGTGCCGGTATACCATACCGGCATATACCGTCCCACTTCGAGCCCTGAGTTTAATGCAATTTCGCCTGACGAATAGCTGTATTTTCGTCAGTGGATTTCATCAGCATTCGTCAGTGAATTCATATCGTCAATAGAAATCGTCACTTACTGAATACTATACATCACCAGTCACTGACGATTTCAGATCACTGACGAACGCTGACGAAATGAAATCTCAGCAGAAATCGTCAGTTAGTGAATTCCCCCCCTGGTGTTGGGATATCTGCGGCTATGCCTTCTCACCTTTCTGTGTCTGTCCGTATCCCGGGACTTCTCCCTTAGCCAGTCAATGGTGTGGAAATCCTCATATGTCCCAACATCTAGAACAGGCTCATCAAGGAAATCCATAAGGTTGCTGGAACCATTTATCTCTCCTGTATTAACCATGTTGGCTTCTAGAAAGAAACAGGATTTACATTATTAAACAAAGTCCTACACACAATGCACATTCCCGAGTGTACTGAACTCTGCTGTTTATATTATTTTCTTTGTTACATATACATCTTTTGATGTATAATTATTGGCACACTTTCCAGCTTATAAATATTTTGTTGACTGGTTGAAAAGCTAGTAAAAAAAACATTATCTTCAAAGGTATTTGTAATAACAAAGCAAAAACTTACAGGCTCGGATGTATGACGCAACAGCTGTCTAATTCTAGCAGGGAGAGGGCACCTGGGCTATATGTCAAACCAGGGCTGGCACTACTTCTCTGGGCACCCTAGGCGAGACCTAGCCTCCCGCCAACCATCCATGGCCCCTGCTGCCCCCTTTCCCTCGATCTGGTTACATAGGAGATGGGGCACAGCCATTCTCATACATTACTGCCATCCTAGCAACCCAGATCCTCCGTCCCAAGGCATCTTAAATGTGTCATTCTCGATGGGTTAGAATGCATTCTGACTGGGAATCATGGAAGGGCCTTTGATTCAATACAACCTCATAGAACTTTGAACTGGCCGCTCTAGGTGAATGAATCATAAGTGAGTGACATACTAATGCTCATTGTTATATAATTATATATACCATAGCAACATACCTCCCAACTTGCCAGAGCATGAGAGCGGGACACAAAGGCCCGCCCCATCCCCGACCGACTCCGCCCCGCCCAAGCCCCGCCTCCTTTCTCAGCCGTGACTCGCAGCAAATGTTAAAATTTAAAGTCTAAAAATGAAAAACAAAGTTTGTCCCCTTAACAGGACAAATTGCGAGGTGGGAGGGACAGTGGGACAGCCCCCCAAAAATGGGACTGTCCCGCTGAAAGCAGGACAGTTGGGAGATATGCAGTAATGATCGGGGCTGAAGGCACTGCTTTAAATTGAATCACTTCCTTCAGCCCAGGTCCAAAATTTGCTGACTCTCCCGGGATACTGGAAGAAATGCCAGAAATCCGGAATGTCTGACGGCTATTACAGTAGAGTCGACAATCGTGATATATAGGTATATTTGGTTATGGCTTTAGTAAACTATTAGTTCCACTGTGCAATGAACCTGCACTATGCTTATGTTACATTACAGTCTACTACATATATAATGTATTGCATCCATATTATTTACAGAGTCTTATTATAAAAGGCTTGTGCATAATGTTATTACAAGAAAGTGCAGGTTTTAATTCATGTGAAGAAATTCTACATTTAATAACCTGTGCGAAATATATTCTTTAACTTGACAAAGTAATCGCTAATGTAATATTTATTCTTTGCCTGCACCCAAGAGTCTCAGAAAACATTAAAACAACAGTGACATCTTCAGGATGAAAGTAGGTATTACTAAACAGAAAGAAATCTGTGCAAAGCATTAGAACAGGGATAGGCAGCTCTCCAGGGTCTAAATTTACTAAGCAGAGAGACTGCAAGGAGATTGAAAAGTGGGGATGTTGCCCATAGCAACCAATCAGATTCAAGCTCACATTCTCCAGTGTGTAAAATGAAATAGAGAGCTTGAATCTGCAATCTCCCTCATACCTCCCAACTTTCCGGGGTCCGAGATCAAGACACACAGGTTCCGCCCACCCGACTCTGCTCAAGCCACACCCGACTCCGCCAAAGCCACACCCAACTCCACCCAGGCCACACCCCTTTTTAATGCAGCAACCACAGCAATTGATTTTAAAACATTAAACATATTTTGTCCCCTCAGACAAACAAACTGGGAGGCAAGAAGGACAACGGGACAAAACGGGACTGTCTTGCTGAAAACGGTATACTTGGGAGGTATGCTCCCCCTGCTTAATAAATTTATATCCAGGTGTTGTCAAACTACACGTTCCAGCATGCTTTAACTGCATAGACATTGATACCAGCATGCTGGGACGTGTAGTTTGACAACACCTGTACAACAGTATTCATAAATGGAAAAGTAACAAGTCCAATAATAGGAACATAGCATACATAATGGTATATATTGAAGTAATATTAATAATATATATAAATAATTACTAAATATAATTTTAATATTATAAATACAGGAAAATATTTAGGAGCGTATGTGTAACATGATCAGTGCTGGTTGTGTTACATGGTTTATGCAATTGTTAGTAACTGCTGGCAGTGTATTTATAAGCAGTGCTCAGTCCTCATACATGGAGTGCCTAGTGCTGTCTTATTCTACAATCCTCTGCTTATAATACTGGCGGCTACCACAGGCCCACTTTCTTTTCTGAGCTCCTTAGCAGAAACATCTTTTGCACCCATTGTAGTTATACAGCTACATTTATCTCCTACATAATATTCATGGCATTCGTAACAATATGAGGACAGTAATATAGCGTCCTTACAGTTATAATGTACAGCCCAATTCTTCAAATGCCCATGAGAACACATAGAAAAAAATATAACTGGTAAGCCGGAAAGAGGGACTGGTCTGAATAGGAAAATATCCTCAAGGTAATATGTGCACAATATATGAATAACAGGCTATAACTAACATTACAGTGTTGTGTCTCCTATACACTCAGTACTATGTAATTGGACAGACTTTCTTTATCTAAAGCAGAAATTCTCAATCAGTGGTACTACCATCGCTGGTGGTACTCGGATCTCTGCTGGTACTTGGGTATGGTTATGCATTTACATAATATGCTGAGAAATACTTGACTCCATACCAGGTAGCCCTCCACCCCCTAAACCCCCATTAAGTGTATATATATATATATATATATATATATATATATATATATATATATATATATATATAATGGAGACACATGAATGTAAGCCTTTACCTTAGTTGTGCTTATGTAGTAATAGTTTCTTTCTTGGGACAATGAGATGAAGCCTCTTTAGAAACAGTTTATTCCATATTAAGAATGCCTAAAAATAAAGAAAGAAAGGGTTTTGAGTTTGTATTACAGATGAAACACATTATATGCAGTAAGCAAAGCACTTGTTTGTTGGATCGCATGGTAACACAAACTATAACATCATGGATTGAGGCATTACCTGACATATGACACGTGGAGCAAATGACAATAATGATCGGAATAACCGATTACATTCTTTCACTGGAAGGTTTTAATGTGCTGTTAATATCCATTACATTAGATCTAATTTTTACCTCTATTCTTTATATATACTGTGGACCGGTTAGGTGTAGTTACTTCCAGGGCCGTCAACAGAAATCTTGAGGCCCGGTAAAACCAGATTTTTTGGGGCAACCCTCAAAAATGGTAACACTAGTGACAGGGCCTCCAGAAGCTTGGGGCCCTTCACAGCTGTGTTCCTTGTCACCTCCTGTCGCCAGCCCTGATTACTTCACACTATGGAAACAATGTCCGGCTAAGAAGCTGTGAGTAGATCTAATGTTTAGCACAGTGTACTTGACAGGTATACATAATACTAAGTGATGTTTCCTCATATACTGGAATTGAATTAAATGATTCAGAGACTATATTATATTTGTACTAATATTGACCCTCACTGCATTTATTCTAACTGCAAAAATGGGAATGGAAATTAAGAAGTGCCGGAATGGCCATTTTAAAGTGGGGGTATGGAAACATAGTTAATAGAAGTAAATGGAGATTTATAGTTTTCCAAATTAAATCAGTGAGAAGTGACGGTATGGCATACCCCCATATACCCCCCCACTTAGATCCCAGGTCTATAAGCAGCTAGTGCTGTAACATACTGATCATCTTTTGCTTTTAAGTATATCTATGTTTACAGGAAAAAGAGCTAGTACTTTCCTTTTTGTGCGTGCGTGGAGTGTGCAGCTGCTTACTGGTTTACTTTTGTGATGTTGTTTTTCCTAAGGTTTATAATATTGATTCTGACAGATACCTGATATTTTGTGATACACTTTGTACAATATGAAATATAAGAAAAGCGAGCATGTGCATACTGATCCAGTATTCTAACTCTAATATCAGGGGACCCAGTTTTGCACCCACACCTCTGAAGACCAACTTTGCTCCCGCACCTTTTTGTCCTGTCCACAACACTCTCCATCTACCAGGAACTTTCCAACTTCCACTCCTCCCTCCAGGAACACTTTCCCCATTCCCTTAAGGGGCTACACAAGAAGGAGAGCACAATATTCCTGTCCACAATATTCCTATTCCACTGCTTCTGTATAAGTGCTTTTCTCATCGTCCAGGTGAGTGCTCAGCCTCGGGAACACTCTAACCACCAGGCCCCTGAAGCCAGTCACTACTGGGGGTAAATCTGAATGCAAGTAGAGAAGAGACAAGCATCAATTCACAATTCACATCAGACATTTCAAGTCCCTCACAAACTCACACTTGGCCAGAAATAACTTACACCCCTCACCCTAATAACAACACCTTTTCTTGATTCCTCTCCTTCTGAGAGGCTACATTTCTTATACCCTGCTCGGTACATTACCCCACTAACGGACCCCCAATAACGGAGTTATTACCCACCCACAGTACCTGTCATTACATTACATCATACAATCTCCCAGCAGCATTTAATGTCAGCCTGAACAAAGCCCCTGGCTCTAGCTGTTGTGACAACAATGTCTTGGTGGCCCAAGTTGCGGGGCAGGTGAAACGTGGGTGCTGCTCCACCGGTATCAAAGTAGGCCACTTGCTCTAGCTCTGGTTTCCGTCCTCTGCATGCTGTAGCCTCCACTTGGCAGAATTTCTCTTGCTCTCACAAGCCCGACAATCCAGCCTTTGACAAGCTCCAAATCCCAATGAGCCTCTCTTCTGTGGGAGCAAGTCCAGATCCCCTATTGCCTGGAAGGTTGCCGACCCCGGCACAACAGGCTCCGCACCAAAGGGCAGTCTTCTTCCAAGTTCTCTTCCAATGTGTTGCTCCAGCAAACTTGGTTTATATAAAAGTTAAACATATTTTTCCACCTTCATGTTGTGTGTAATTACTCATAACCTGGCAGCACTTTGTATCTTGGGGTGAAGTAGCTTAGGATGCCAATTTGCCATTTCCAGCATACATTCACTATTTTCTTGGGAATTGCCTCCCATTACTCTGGGGTCTCCCTTCTTTGCTGTGGGCATGGTACTTGAATCCTCCAGAACTGCTGGGCTCTACCCTACCTTTACTCTTTCACTCTCTGCTGCCTGGCTACTGCCTCTTTCTTATTAACCAACTTTGGAAGGCCACCATACACTCTTGGAGAGAGTCCGTCTGCCGACCATACTGTGCGGTTTTATTTAAGGAATCTCAACCACACTGTAAACTCACTGGGGTTCTAGGCCCGGTTCTAAGTCTCTGGATGGCTCCCGCATGGTCTCTATCAGGGTAAGGGACACAACTACAGCGCAGCTCATTTCTGCTAATTTCACTATCACTCGGCCTCTGACATCACAGCACGTACAACCTCCCCTTAAAAAGTGTGGTACTCTTGTGGGGTCTGGCAACTCTGCACAACTGTCAAAAGTCATCAGCCTTCTCTTAAGGCTCCAGTCTTCTTGCGGGGTCTATCAGTACCTCCCCCGCCATCTCCAAATTAATACAAAATTTGCTTCAGCAATAAAAGATCTGTAACCACTATAAGAAAAAGGCAAAAACAAATAGTGCTTCCATAACACAGCAGCCTTCAATACAGAGTCAATGCAGTCAATAACAACCTCAGAAGTCAGGGGCTCAAGGAGAAATGCCATTAAGATTTTTTCCTTTATAGTAACAGCCATGCTTCTCCAGTGATGGCTGAAATGTCAAAGAAACCTATAGTCCCTAAAGTAGCTCATTCTTTGTAGTGTTTAAATAAACCCTTTGGTGTCTATAAGACCGTGGAAGTGCACATCACATCCGATAATCAGCTTGGTGTATGGCCAGCATTAGATTAATTTACTGTATCATAACAGGACAGATTAGTAAATAAGGTACTGTAAGGTATTGCTTACAATTATGTACGTACATTAAGCACTTGGCACTCAGCAGCTTTAATGAATACAAATTGGTTATGTACAATACATCACTGCAATAGAACAGATTCCTGTCGTGTGCATATATATGAACTCGTTGTTTCCTAACATGTAATAATAATAATAATAATAATGTTATAATGCATGTTATAGATATGTTAGAAATGGAACGAGTTATTGAGTATTATATATATATATATATATATATATATATATATATAGCACTGTTACACACTGAAGTATTTTCACAACACACAACAAAATAGTCTGTCATAGTCTGTGCATGCTGTGATATTTATTCTGCGTCTAATCCCAGATTACAAAGATCTCCTTATATTTAACCCATTCGTACATATTCTCCCCATTCTAATTATTCACACACTAAATTATGCATGCAGATAAACATTCAGTAACAATGTGCCCTTTATCTACATTTATGGACAATAGGCCATTACATATGGTAGTATTTCTGCTTGCATGTCAGCTGTCTCTAGATATTCATTTCATTATAAGCTGTATCGTTCTCCGCAATTATCTAAGCAATGAGTTTAAACACAAGATGCAGTCTCTCTATTCTTACCCGCAATGCAACATCATTTAGCCCAGGCCCACAGATACACACAGCATCATTCTTCCAGGTTGTAAAGATACTGAAACAATGATGTCACAGAGAGGAAGTAGGAGAAGTCACGTGCTTTAAATCTCCTTTTTCAGAGAGCAGACAGCCTTCACCCAGCCAGGACTTACTTAAAGGAACAATGCCCTATTCTCATGGGAATATCAATGTGTGCACTAGTTTGCTTTTATGTGCTTGTCAGATTACGTTATTAAGGTCTGACATGGAATGAAATACCAGCCAGGCTTTGCATAGGGAAAGCAGATTAGTGACTTTGATTCTTCGAGCAATGAACATTTGGCTAGTGATTTTCTTTGAGGTTTGGGAAAGATTTTTATATTCATGAAAGAAAATTCTGTCTGCTTTAGCTGAAAGGCTGGATATGTTTATTTACATGCGGCAAATGATAGTTTAGCTAAAGCACCAAAAGTGCCCAACACAGATTAACAGTTTTAGAGTTGAGAGATGATCGAGAGAGAGAAATTGGAGTCACTCAAGTGTATTAAATTGCTTATACACATATACACAACACTTGGTATACAGAATCCGTTTCAAAGGCTAGAATGCAGCTTTCATCGGGGTGTGCAAACAACAAAAAAAGGCGTAAATATATATAGGCCTTATTTTCTGATTTTAGTCGACCTTAATATTAACAGTGAAGTATTTTCACTGTTTAAACAGGATGTTTAAACAAACAAAATAGTTGCATAAAACTTGCTGCTCTACTGATAAAAACAGACCCACAATTTAAAGTGAAAGCAAAACCGTGAGATAAATGTACTTACTTAGCTTATTTCTTCTAAGCAGTGTTTTACCTGGCGTGTTCACTGGAGGCTGCATTCATTCTTCATAATAGTGAGTAGAATTACATTTTTAAACTAATATTTTAAATAATATATTATGTATTAAGGGTTTTATACAAATGAATAAATCAATGTGTGGTGTGTTTGTGCAACGGCCCCTGTATAAGCCCTCCAGAGGAGGGGGAACTTTCAGTACAAGACCTGCGGGCCAGGAAGGGGAGGGGCTTATGTAAGGGGTGGGGCTTAGTGGCATACTGCCACCTTCAAATCCCCACTTTGAGCCCTGATACAGACACTTTTGGATCACCAAGTGCCAGCGTGACCTGACACACATGATCATGCGAAAAGCTGGGGTTTTCATGAAAGACTCTTTATGCTGAAAATCTGAACAAGGTATTATTAAGACCACAGGTGTTTTTTAGCTTGGTCTTAGACCTGGCTAAAACAAAGGGGTTTTGCTAAGAAGTTGGCTCTGAAACTGCAGCGTACAGTGTTGATCAGGGAATTTCTGGGTCACTGTGCAATGTGAACAGGCTGAGCCGTGTGACCCCGTTTCAACATGCCATAGAAACTGTCCCTTAAGGTGGCCAGAACAATGTCATTCTCGTGGAATGTCGGCATGGACAAACAGGGTGATTTTCTCATGGATGGTCTGCGGGCCTTCCACGAGAACAATGTCGTTTTCATGGTGGCCATAGAAAAAGCCCAAAACATTTGAAAAATAAAATTGAAAAAAATAAAAATAAAAACATACTTACATTGCAGGTGTCTCCACTGGGCACCGGATCGGCGTCCCTGATGTGCTGGCGTCTCTGTCATGTACGGAGAGTATGCTGTATATGCATGACTCCGTCACGCATATACAGCATCCTTTCTGTACAGGATGGAGACGACGGACCATCAGAAGAAGGAGCTGGGCAAAGCCACCTGGAATGTAAGTATCGCCAATCATGGGTTTTGGGTAAAAATGGCCCGTAGATAGCTGGTGTCTCTCTGGTGCCCAGCATTGGATGCCAAGGTAAGTTTAGGAAAATATGGGCAACACACTATAACAATATAGTTCTAGTGAATGGTGCGAGGTGTGTTGTCCAAAGGGGAAATCTCCCCGTTTATCGACCCCAGTATCCACAAGAACGATACCAGCTTAAAGGTGGCCATACACAAGCTGATTTTTACCCAAAACCACGATTGGGAAAAAAATCTTGCTGTGTATGGCCACATAAAAAGGCAATAAAAGGATTGATCAATGACTATCGTTTGTTTAAAAAAAAAAAAACTTATACCAAATAAATATACCTAAATATACACCTAATAAAAAATATATATTCATTTAAATATCTTTATATAAAATAAATACAAATGGCCAGAAGCAGAAGTTTTTCTGCAGAGGAGGCATATGCCACCAGTGAAGATTATACTATTTTTGGATTATCATCTTCATCATCATCAACATCATCTAGAGAAGAACCCCCCAGGAAAAGAAAAGAACTGAAGAATTGCCCCCTCAGTCCTCCTCTGACCCCTTGTGGATCACCCCACCTGAACACTACTTGCCCCAGGTCCTTGATTTCACTGCAAACTCAGAGATCCAATTTGATGTTCAGGGACATTGATTTCTTAATTTTTTTTTTCTCCCCTGATTTTGTGCAGCTAATGGTGACGCAGACAAATATATATGCAGAGCAATACATTGCCCAAAACCCCACCTCTGTTCATGCCCAGCCCCGTAGGTGGACCCCAGTAACTGACCTGGACATTTGTGTTTACTGGGGCATTGTTCTGCATTTGGAGTTAGTGAAAAAACCCACCGTACGGTCTTATTGGAGCACCAATGCGTACAGCCATGCCCAGGACCCGCTTTGAAATGATTCAGCAGTTTTTGCATTTTACTAATAATGCCCTGTGTCCACCCCGAGATGACCCCAATTTTAACCTCTTATATAAGCTTAGGCCCTTATACAACATTTTAGCGAAAAATTTGCCCAGCCATACACCCCCAAAAACAGATTTCAGTTGATGAGTCCCTGGTGCATTTAAAAAGCAGGTTACAATTTTTAATATTCACGTCCCAATGTTAATTTCACAAAACACCAGTGGGGTCAAAATTCTCACTACACCCATAGATGAGTTCCTTGAACTGTTACAAAAGGGGCTCTGCAAATGTAACATGATCACAAAAATTATCTGCAATATAAAAGCCAAAAGGTGTTACCTCCCTTCTGAGCTCTACTGTGTACCCAAATAGTATTCTACAACCACATATGGGGTATTTATAAAATCATTGCAATCAGGGGGTTACATTTTAAGTTTTGTTTTCTGGTTAACATATGTCCTATTCCAAAATTAAATGGATTAAAATGGAAAATTTGCTAAAAAAGGGAAATTTCTAAATGTTACCCTCATTTTGCTTTAATTCCTGTTAAACACCTGAAGGGTTAACAAACCTCCAAAATGCAGTTTTGGATAGCTTGAGGGGTGCAGTTTTTGAATTGGGGTCATTTTGAAAATGGTGAAATTTTTGCATTTTTCATGACATTTGTGCATTTTTCATGAAAAAATACAGATTGTATCAACCAAAATTTACCACTAACTTAAAGTACAATGTGTCTGTTAGGAACACCAAAAGCACCAAACAACAAAAACTGACAGAAAACAGATTTATTACAGAAGACAGACCAAACAGANCAGACAGCAGGGGAATAAATACAAAAATGAACATAAACAAGAGCAACTAGCAACGGAGCAGAGGCAGGTCACAGAATAGGGTACAAAGAGCAAAACAGAATAACCATAAACAAAAGCAACAACTAGGCAGAGGAGGTACATGAACAGAGGAAGAGGAACAGGGTAACAAGAGCTGGGGCAGNGGACNNCAGAGCACAAGCAGACACAGACACAAGGCATGAAACAAGAAACGAGAATGATCCAGACTGAAGTGCTGGATCATGCATGCCTAAATAGGCCCAGGACAGGTGCACAGGATTAGTAATTATGTCCAGGGTGCCACAGTGACCCCTCTGGTGGAAGCCGGAATCACTGCGGCAGAACTGTCCCATAGCGGCCCCTAGGGGCAGAACAGGAGATGATCGTAACAGTGTCATGAAAGAACTATCTCAGAATCAGCTGGATACGTAAAAATATTAAAAAGTTATTACCACATAAAGTGACACATGTCAGATTTGGAAAATAGGGCTTGGTCATTAGGGACCAAATAGGCCGTGTCATGAAGGGGTTAATAGGAATGCACACCAGAAAAAATTCTGATATCTGTGATTTGTAAAATATGTTTTTACATTGGACATGATTACTTCCCATTCCCAGTACATTATTTATTTTGAAAACACAACCTCAGCCCCTTGTTGTTGATTACCTTGTAATGCTTTAAGATGTTGTTAAAAAATTCCTCCATATGTCAGCAAACCAACAGACAATTTTAAAAAAACATTGAAACACATTTATATATGTTTTCTAATTAGCCATTGCTAGCGAGATTGTCAATTGTATTGGAAAAAGCAACTCTGGTTGAAACTGCGAGATTTTACATTCTTGCATGCGAATTTCCTCTGAGAAAATAACACACCGTATAGTAAATACTTGAACCTGTACTTGCGGGTCTCTCTGGATGCCGAGTAGAGATCTGTCATTCGGAAGCGCATAGCCAAGGTCTCTATCAATGTTGGCATTCAGGAAACTGCTTTCAAATTATGTACCCGATGGATTTTGTCCCTGTTAAGCTGCACCGTTTGTTCCCCCATGTTCCCCTGCCTGTTGGCGTAACTGCGGCGCTCCAGGCACATTCCTACACATCTGGTGGGAGAGCATGCGGCAGTGAGCTGGTGTGGAGAGACTGTGCGGTGCTGAGCTGTCAGCCTGAGGAATCGCCAGCCACAATGTAGCTGGTTACTGGCGTGCCATTTATTGCCAGTCATGTTTAAAGACTCCTTAGTGTGACTAGACTAGAGGAACGTTACCTCCAATAGGTGGCGCTAGAGATCCTGCTTCTTTCTCCAGAGGCTACTTACATTTTTAGTGGAGCATGATGGCCTTTCGGTCTCCACACACCTTTTTGGTGATTCTCCTTAAGGAGAATGTCTGCCCCCTATTGAGCTATAGATAAAAGCTTATTTAGCCTAAAAGTATCTGTTGGGTTGCTAACCCTCTTTATTCTCCAAGTTTCCAGTACTGGGACTGTTCATAAGTCCTTCATAATAAAGAGAGTCAACCCTACCACATCCTTCTTATATAGGGAGAGGTCAGTGTGCCTGCTTCACGTTCGAGCGATCCCAGGAGATGGGCAGAGCTGTGTGAAAGGGGAAAGATGAAAAGGTATCGCATTAAATCACAACATCCGAGGTACCCATACATCTAATTCATCTGACCGGCGGAGACATCGCACATATACTACAAATATGCGTGATCACTGCTAACACGCACAAGGATGACTCCTAACAGCTGCTGCTATGAAAACAGTGGTTTGGGGGTTTTGTTTATTTGTGTTTCATTATGAGATTTGGGATGATAGTAGTAGAGGCACAGGAAAGGATCTTTCCAAATATATTCTAGCTCATCAAAGAATGTTCCAGGAAATGTCTGAAGATTATTCCGCTTTAATAGAAACATATGTTATAAGTAGGGAAATGGTGGAATGCATTACACACTAAATAGGTTAGAAAATAAATAACATGCTTCAGCTATGCACATGAATAACACATAAGAAGAGTATAAACGTAGTTATCAGCAGTCAGAGTGGGTTTGTTATCAGGAGCCAGGAATACATCACGAGAGTGATAATAAATATCTGATCAGAGGCAAACACAGGGGGTACTGTATTATATGTGGGTTATATTAAGTATTAGAAGCTAACACACTGTATAAAGTAAATTAGAGGTCTGAGATGGTGCACTATATAAATACATATTAAGTATAAAGGAGGTATATCACATATTGTAATATATGCGGAGTGTATTAATGTTTTGGAGATTACACTATAAAACTATACGATTACTATATAACCAAATATACACTTGACACCTAATATACCCAATAAATGGTTTATATAGTGCACCATCTCCACAGCACCACACATGCTTTAGAAACCCCCCTTCCAAAAAACAGCCACAACTTCTGTGTTTGGAGCTTTGAATACAGTAGCTGTGGAGATTGTCCACTACCCTCACACACACACACACACTTGAACCACCAACCAACATCTCCACAATGTCCTTACTTAAGATGGCAATTCACAGAAATGATCATCATTGAAGGGAAGGGTTAGTTGTCTCCCCTCCACTTTTTGCTGAAACCTGTACCGGAACCTGGTACATAGCCAGTATATACCCAGTGCCAGTGATCGCGTTAACGCGTCTACACGCGTCTCTGACGCGTTCATAATGTTCATTACTCTTTGAGATTGGTCCTATGCGTATTTTCATGCAGGGACCAATCAGCGCCATTATCCCTGACTATGGCATAAACCAGCGGTCTAATACCGCCGTCTATGCCACACAAACGCTGCTCAGCACAGCCTGCGGACACTGGAACTTCAGAACAAGGCTAACAGCGCGTCCTCTGCTGCAGCCAGCAGTAAGAGTGCTGATTGGTTAACTTTAACTTTAACGTTTAATGACGCTGCTGGAAACCTACTGACTCACAACTCCTGGAGTCAATGAGAAGA
>JABWIB010001868.1:32959-54899 GCA_016617825.1 Platyplectrum ornatum | reverse complement strand
TGAATAGCTGTTTTTTCGTCAATGGATATCGTCAGCATTCGTCAGCCATTACATATCGTCAATACAATTCGTCACTTACTGAATACTATACATCACAAATTTTGATCACTGACGAATGCTGACGAAAAGAAATCTCAGCAGAATTCGTCAGTTACTGAATTCCCCCCCTAGTGTAGGTATGTGTGGAATTGTGAGAAGGAATTTCTGAAGAGGGTATGTGCTGTCCCCTGTGTTAAAATGAACATGCACACACCATATTGAAATCAACAACATACATTTTGACCTCAAAAGATGCAACACATATTCAAATACCACACATATGTTGTATGGATTAATAGGGTGCTTGGCCCCTAAAATGTAACCAATAAACTATTTTTTAAATAAATTCTCTACCAAGGAGTCAGGCATCAGTGCAACCAAGTGTGTCCCTTCTTTGTAATATTTGCTAAATGTTACTGTTGCATATGATATATGCATCATGGGTATACCCTGGATGTTGTGCAACTATAGTTTGGAGAGATGAATCACATACAACCATGGCATTTATGGATTGCAATAGTTTGCAATTGACATATATTTGCCTGTTGTTAGGAATATGGGTGCCATCCACTACTCCTATTAAAGTGGGTCATCAAAATAAAAAATGGTTGGTATGTGAGGATTTAAAAGTATTTCGTATCCTGCTAGGACAACAGGCTGGTGTTCCGACTGGCTGGAACACTAGCAGGAGAACTGGTGGGAAGTCTGGGCGCGGAGTCTAACCCCTGCCTGGTGTTCACCAGAGCCTCTAGTGGTGAGGTTGGGCCAGTAGCGGCAGGGCAGAGGCAGGTCGGGGCCCCAGACTAATCCACCCCCTAGGTAACCAAAGGCCCTGACAGGAAACACTGGGCACAAGACACACGAGACAAACATACACTGAACACAAGAGAAGAGAGAGAGAGAGAGAGAAATGAGTAAGGAGATGGAGACCAGAGGCAAAAGGGTAAAGTGGTGAGCTGTAGATAAAGAGCAGAGAATGGAGACCAGAAGAGAAAGGGTTNAGTGGTGAGCTGAAAGTAAATGAGCAGAGAATGAAGACCAGCAGAGAAAGGGTTAAGAGGAGAGCTGAAGGTAATGAGCAGGGAATTGGAGACCAGCAGAGAAAGGGTAAAGTGGTTAGCTGAAGGTAAAGAGCAGGGAAATAGAGACCAGCAGAGAAAGGGAATAAGAAGGAGAACTTAGACAAGGCACAAGGTACAAGGGCAAAGTAACAAGGCAAGGAACACTAGCACACAAGGCAGAAGCACAAGAGTGACTAGGCAGCAACACAGCTGCAGGATTAATAAAGGGAGGACAGCCAATGGCAGAGTGAGGGCTGCACAGGAGGAGGAGCAGGCAGGGAAACAGACAGCTAAAGGGCGGAAGTGAGGGTGGCTGTATGCCGTTGCTGGGTAACTGAATGCAGCATGAGAGAGAGAGAAAGAGAGAGGCAGCTAAGAACAGCTGGGTACACCAAATAACCTTGTTTTCTATGTTTATTAAACGATAACCACCCGTTTGTTAGAAAATCTGACACCCCAGGACAAAATAGCTGTCATTTTTGAATTCAGAATACCAAAAAACCTAGGAGTCAGTCAACTAAACCGTAACAGCTGTCCAAAATGTTTTTTTTTGTTATTTGCTGTATTGTCTGAAGGCAAACAAAGAAGGACAAAAAAATTTGTAATGGAATATAGCAGCAAAAAACGTAAAAAAAAACCCACCAGTAAATAAAAATATGCACGGAAATGAAATCCAACATCCTGCTATTTATACTTCAGGCTGACAGAAAAGGGCAGAAAAATAGCACTTACACCATCCCTAGGAAGATGCAGCTAAACATTCGGATATGTTGAATTAGCATAAAGCAAACTCATGTGCGCAAGCCTCAACATGCCCCAAAAACGACTTTAAATATCCTGGACCCTCCATTTTAGGAACTTGCTAGAGGTTGATGCACTGATGGACAGAGTCGAAATACTGTGTGCATATTACGGCCGCCTTTTCTGTGTGTGCGCATGCTCACTGCAAGACGCTAAAAACTCATCGCATCTGTGAAAAAACCAGACGGATGCGATCTGAATCCAGTCCAAAATTTCATTCCTTAGGAATTCATGTAATTGCATGCTACATGTTTACTTACTAGCATTAAAATTAGCAGCCAGTCTGTTTATGATTTACAGAATGTAACTTTCATTATTTATTTCAGTGCCGTGTATTCTGCTGTTTTGTTGTACTATTGTCTTTTTTTTTTGCATTTTATTGTTTCACAAATCTCTAATGAGCTGTGAGCCTCGTATAACGGTAATTGCTCAATTGATTCACCTGAAATGCTTTCATTTATGTCACCCAGGCTTATTTAGAAATCAATATCGCGAAAATTCAACTTAGTCAAAACAGACACCAATACATAATGTGTCATTTTATTACACCATGTGGTTTTGATTTAGTGCAAAACCTCAGTAACTAGAACCAACATCCTCACACAAAAGCTGTTTCAAATTATGTGCAGCAAGTTTTTAAGCACATTAGCAACAAGAACAAGCTGTCCTCATGCTAACTGGCCCTGCTTTGTTCTTGATTGTGGAAAATCTTGCTTTAACTGCTCACTAATTTGAGGCAGATCGCTACTGCTGCAGCAGCTGCCTTGGCATATGATTAAACACACAAGAAAACATTATTTTTCCATATAAAATATTTGCAGCGCCAAAAGCCACAAAATCCCTATTGGAAAATTCTTTTCTTTTTGACCAGGCCAAAATAATAGAAGCCTGCAAAAAATTACACCTTTTCCTCTTCCTCAATGCAAACAGACTTTTAAAGTAATTTTTTTTCCTTCATGTTTTTGATGAAAGACTTCAGATGAAAACTCATGTTGGATTTAAATATGCATTTTGAAAAAATAAAAATAATGACTCTGGGGACTGAAGCTCTTGTAGAATAGAGATTCGCCAATGAAACGTGTTATCGTTTAAGTATTAATATGATGGGATGGATACATAAGAAAACTGCTTTTCAGGCTACAGTTAAATGATTTATAAAAGAAAAAAATGTATCATTCCTTTGAAATGATAACTATCAAAGATCACATATAGCAGGTTCTGAAGTCTCTGTGTCTTTGAATTGTAGAGTGAAATCCCTTTTAAGTATTATTATTTACAACTTGTCAAAAGAGAATATGATAAGACTAACAAGAATGTGTCCCCATTTAACATATATATCTAAGATTGCTTTTATGATGCCTAATGACGTCGCATACATTACAATTTTACAATGGAAGCTCTATAGGTCTTTAAAAATATGCATATGGCCATGAAAAAGTCTTTGAATTATTTGTGTTGTAAATGCAAATAGCTAAATAACTAAGAACCGGATCCAGATAGTCTGCTGTTCATGCCTTCCACCTTGCCTTCTCTCCAATATCTATCACACAACTGTATGTGTTTCCTCCTACACTACATNTATTGTAAAACTGCCTGCATGTTCCAACAGCATAGACATATATTGGATATCTAAAGTGTAGATTGTCTATGTCTGGTGTGTGGTTAATTAGTAGGAATATGTATAGTTTATAAATCCTATAAACGCCAGTAACATCGGAATGGTGAAATGTATAGAGATACACCAGAGACAATATAATTTGCTTTCATTTTGTGGAAAATTTAGTCTTATGAATAAATTGTATACCGTCATCCGTATAGTGTGGTGAATCTAAAAGGAAGAGCTAATACAGACCGGAGTGGAACACATTTTAACCAAAACCTAAGTGTAAGTTGGTGTGGGCCACCCGGGGAATCGTTTAAATATTTGAATGATTGAAAACCTCTATCTCTGATATATTGGGAGATCATCCTGAGGACAACTGCGATACGGTGGTGGAATACCAGTGTGGGACAGAGTCGGTAGGAGATGGGACAGATTCAGAACCATCCGTAGAAAAGGAGTGGATAACAGAGAGGAGAGGAGGAGGAGCCGATTGGAGGAAACCTAATTGTGAGTGGATATTGCTCCTGTTTCTTTTTTTAATTTGAATAAGACACTATTGAGTAGAATTTCCTGTCTCTTTTTATCTTTGGGGACGGAGGAATCAGGGAAGGTTGTGAGAAGAGACTTATTGCAATAGCAGAGAAAGAGTGATCGGTGAAGTGTTCAACTTTAACAGAATCATCGAGAGACTGTATTTGATACCGATATATTGTTGCGCTGTATACTTGTTCCAACTGCCTATTTTGTGGGGACTGTGTACATATTTTAAAACTGTTATAAAGAATAAAAATAATTCAAGACAGATTTTCCCCAGTGGCTCATTATGAAATTGATTTGATAAACTGTTTAGTGATTTTTTGTGAATATTTAATTAGAAGGGGAGTTTCTCTCAATTATATATGCGAGCCCTTTCCTGCATGCTATACAGAGGTGTCCGTTTTAATCGGGTCATATACCTCTGGATAGCCCGGAGTGAGCGGCTGCACAAAATCCTGTATCAGCTTCCATGTGCACAAAATTGGGATTTATATGTAGAAACCTGATCATGGAAACTGTTCCATGACATAATGAGAGGAACATGTGTGAGGATTTCAATCTAAAACTCTATATTGAGACATGAACAAATTCTAATTGATAACATTAAAGCCGCCATCTAGCTTATCAGATTCAGTCAACCTTAGTAATGAATTGCAAAGCTTTAAATTACCCTTTGCTTTTCTTAGCATTTTCTACCACAGAGAAGCTCAATTAGTCCACTTGGATGAGTGAGCAGTGGGGATGCAGCAATCCTAAGTACTGAGCTAAAATGCTTTATCTGATTGTCTAAAATTACATCCTAACTGCAATTACTGAACAAGTGGACAACTCACACAGATTCCAGCTTTTGACCTTGCACTTTCTAGTACACTTGACTAGGTTCTGAATCAGAAAATAATACTGTGTAATGTTGACATATTAGAGAATTAAAAATAATTGCTCACAAATAACAATTCTATCATTTATGGTAATTACGGAATTGGCACAGAAAAAATGAAGACGTGTATTTTTAGAGAGATATAACTTACATAAAATGATATAATAAATGGGGATTGTGAAGAAATGTCTTGAATGTTAAATTACTATAATGCTCTTCTGTGTGTTGTATGTGATGTGTACCTCAAAGACACTAGAAATTAGGGGACCTGATTCCGACTTGCGCATCCACCTGGAAAACAGTTGCATGTGCAGGGAAAACATGCATCCCACTAGCACATTGCATATTTATCAATAAAATAATAGTATTTAATAATGAATAAAAAAAACTACAATGAGCAGAAAGTGCATTGACTGTAGCTATAGAAGATGCGGCAGCCTACGCCTATGGCTCCATCTTAAGGCTGCCCCTTTTCCTGTATTCAATTCAGAGGGGCTTGATAGCACCTCTTGATAGCCTGGATTCTGTGTCTCTCACTCAACTCAGGATGAAAACCTAGCTGAGTGATATATATATATGTATATATATATATATATATATATATATATATATATATATATACATACAGTGATCGAAGTGGGCCGGTATACACCGGTATGGTATTCTGACACCTCCCCACCCCCTCTGTACTGTTTACAATTTTCACAAAATGGCATGTACGTAGGTGGCGTGGCATATACAAAGGAGAGGGGTTTAGCGCCATACCCCTACTTAAAAATACAAACTTATATATTGAGATAATGTCAGAGAAAAGAATCTAAGAATCCAATAATTATATCTACCCTTAAAAAGTTTAAATCAAATGCAAAGTAAATAATTTCATTTGATGAATAACAAACAAAGTATATTAGAGCATAATAATACCTCATTCTGTATCATTAACTAAATGGTCCTACTAGGTATCCAAACATGAAAAGCAAATCAAGCCAAACCATCTGACAAATCTACCCATAGCAACAGATTTGTTATGACATTTCAATAATTACCGTGTAACTGTGACAAGATTTTATGTGAGTTTTACAGAAATTGCTCACATTCTTTAAGGCATTGAAGAAACCTACGAAATTATAATGATTACAGATGACACTAGTAGGGAATAAAATCAGTAAGGTATGAGCTTAACTACCTTGATTGCTAATAGTTTTAATTTACAAGAGAGAAAATTGTACCAAACGGCAAGTCAAGAAAGTCATAAATAATGGATGTACAACTAAAAATAAATATGCTGAAAATAAAATGAAAGACCTAACTAATTAATGTATGCAAATTGTGTTCTTTATTCAGTCAAATCTACACTGATTAAAAACTGTCATATACTACTAAAGATGGGAATGTTCAATACATCTATTAACATGCATGAAAATGTGAGTTTAACTGTGATCAACTAAATGCAAAATATGCATTCATGTGAGATATTATAAGTTGGTAAAAATATGCCTTCCCTGTAAGAAATCTTTCCAATGGCTAAAAATCATCAAAATCTAGAACATTATCTATAGTATATATGAAACTATGCCATCTACCTCTTACTGTGTTGAAAACCCAACATTTTAACTATTCATTTAAAAAACATAGGAAACTGTTTGAGACCGTTTGCAAAGACACATCAGCTTTGAAAGAAGGCGATTATTACCCCATTCAGATTACCACCACCTACCCTGTATAGATATATTGGCATAGATAGTAATAATAATCTATTTAATATCATTGATATCAGTGACTCTACATATATGAGGCTATCATAGTGTCAGGTACAGTATGATATGTGTAATGTGCTTGGTGTCAGCAGGGACCTGTAGAGTGATACACATTGGGCCAATACACAGAGAAGGATTTTTTCTAAAGACGGCCATACACAGGCAGATTCTTTTTCCCAAAACCCACGATATTCGTGGGGTTTTGGGGAAAAATCGGTCTCTGTATGGCCACATAAAAAAATGTATGTTCGTTTTTTACCTACAAAAAATAAAGAAAAAACCTGTAAAAAAAAATAGAAAAAATTTAATAAAAATATACTTACTTTACATACGTCTTCACTGGGCACTGGAGCGGTGCCCAGGTCCTTCTTCCTATGCTCTGGTGCATCCAGTGCGGCCGGAGAGGACGCTGTATATGCATATATAGTGTCCTCTTTGTGCAAGACGGAGACGCCGGCGCATAGAGAGAAGGAGCTGGGCACTACCCCCATTCCCAGCGAAGACATCTGGAAAGTAACTATTTTATTTAATTTTATTTTCTATTTTTACAGGGTTTTCTTTATTTCTCTATGGCCACCATGAGAATGACATTGTTGGGAAAATCACCCCGTTTGTCGGTGCTGACATTCCACAAGAACAAAGTTGTTCTCGTGAATGGCCACCTTAAGATGTTCTACCTTTGCTTGGCCTTCTGTTGGAGGATTCAGGACCAGGGGGTATATTTACTAAGCGGTGAGATTGCAGTGAGATTGGAAAGTGAAGATGTTGCCCATAGCAACCAATCAGATTCTAGCTCTCAGTTTCATTTTACACACTGGAGAATGTGAACTCGAATCTGGTTGCTATGGGCAACATCCTCGCATTTCAGTCTCACTGCAATCTCACCGCTTAGTAAATGTTGGACTGTAGTAATTGTGGGACTGGGACACAACTGCTGACACACACACACATACACCCACACACACTGATTTTGCCACATCCACATGTCACTTTCAGTGTATGAAGTTATTGTAACTGGTATAGCGTCAGGATAGACTGTGATCTGATGAACCAGGTGGATGTAAATCAAGTTTAAATAATAATATAATTATACCACGACACCTGTAAAAACATATGTTCCTCTTTGTAGGTCTTTTGTATTGCACTTAAAGTCACAAACAGATGTAAAGTTCATTTTAATTTATTGTATCTAGAGAAAAGTTATGGCTTTTTTGTTGTAGTTGTCAGTAAAAAAGATCTCAAGTACTACAATGTAGCAGTGGTTACTTGTCAATTACATGTGACAGATGGGGGGGGGAGTAAATGAATTCAAACAACACCACCACCTGGTCATAATATGCGGGGCATGCAAAACACTAATTCTCCATCAAATCTCATTAATAAAAAGCATCAGAATGACCAGGTACAGAACCCTGTGCTATCATCCCTACCTTAACATTTCCACACCACTCTTATAAAAATGAGGACAGTGCTGAAGTGTGAATAGTATTTATGTACTGTACTATTTCCTACACAACATTCTGGGGGGGGGCTAAAAACTGGATATATTAGTCCTGCTCTCGGTCCGCCCAAGCCCCATCCCCTTTTTGCTGTTGCGATCGCAGCCAATTTTCCGCTTTCCAATTGAATATAACTAAAAAGCAATAAAAAGAATTAATCAAAATGTACTCAAAAACACAAATACTTACCAATTTGTCCCCTTTTCGGGACAAACTGGTAGGAGGGCAGGACAATAAGACAGCCACCCAAGAGCGGGACTGTCCCACTGAAAACGGGACAGTTNGGATGCTATTTTAGTACTTTCCACCACTCATGTACCCATGCAGTCCCTTTTCGTCCTGCCAAAAGAATTACTGGAGTTTGTATCCTGAGTATCTAGATCTGTATTGTAANTTCTATGTGTGTACATAAACCTATACTCTGTGTGAAAATGATCATTTTGCCTTAGTTTGGATGCAAAATATTGAAGATAATCGAAATTTGAATACAGGAGTAAATTATGATGTTAAAATTGAACAGCCCAACCAGGCTTTCACTTATTTACCTTTATTACTATATATGNTTGTATAAGACAATAATCTATAGTGGAGAATGTAGATGAAAGTTGTAATGTGCCAATGAACTGGTAATATAACCTAAGGTCTGTGTAACAGGTGTTAGTCTTTTACAGTCTCCAAAATTGATTTGTATTGATCTGTGCTAATACATCTGCCAAGCAGTAGCAGTATCTGACAGCTGCTTATTGTTATGTAAATATAATTATATAAATGGGCCACTGTTAAAAGTGTTTTGCAATTAGTCCACAAAGGATCTGAACAATAGCCNTCCCTGCTTGGCAAAGGGCCAACGAGTCAAAATGGTGCTAGGCTTGAACACATCTAAGGTCAGCTTCCCCCAAAATCGTTTAATCTGCAAATTTATGGCTCAGTCAGATAAGATCATTCAGTTATCTAAATATAGTTTGACAATAGCAAAACACACACTGATTTGTTTTTAGAACAAATGCCCTTTAAGCTTTATGCTAAATTTCCAGTCCTTGGTGGGAGATAATTGCGGATCATNCCCATATTGAGCTATCTTGGGACAGGTCAAGCTAAAATTTGGCAGTCGGCCAGTATTTGGTCCTTAGAACTGGCTATATAAATAGTGATGTGTCTTCCAATGGCTATTGCACTGATTAATGTACATCTCTCTCTCTCTCTCTCTCTCTCTCTCTCTCTATACACTCACACACAGAGCAATTCCATGAATGGTATAATAAAATAAGATACATAAGAATAATTAATCCCTATGCACGCTGTGAGTGATTAGTTCGATTTGTTTTGCATAAATGAATATATACAGTACACCTGACCTGATGTGCACATGCGCAGATTAGTAGCACATGCAGACAGTTGAGCCTATCTGTGTGCTTATATTAAAATTAGGGAAGGGGAGTTTCTCTCATTTAAATATGCGCTGTAGCGGGGCATTTCTAGTTGTTTTCATTGTTGTAAATGTTGATGTAGTAGCGGCATATTGCTACAATACACAGCCATTTATAAAAGTGAAAACAAGCATTAAAAAATAATCTAATTATTTATTATCAATGTGTGTAGTAGCAGCATGCCTCTATTATGCCAACACTTTAATTAATGATTTAAAAAAAATGCATTGGAAGTACAGAGGCTGCGGTGGCAGAGAAGAGAGAGGGGTGATATGATAGCAGCTTTCACATATACTAAGGCATGTCACCAGGTGGAGGAGAATGGCATTTTTCATATAAAGAGGTGTAGTAGAACGCGAGGGCATGCGTATAACCTGGAGGGTGGTAGGTTCAGGGGAAATGTGCGAAAGAATTACTTCACTGAAAGGGTAGTGGATAAGTGGAATAGCCTCCCATCAGAAGTGGTGGAGGCTAATACTACAGAACAGTTTAAGCAGCTTGGGATAAATATAAGGGTATTCTGAGTCTCAAACAAAAAAATTGAGAGAAAATATTGGTATCGGTATAGTTTTAAATGCACAACAGGGGAGACTGGATGGGCCATGTGGCTCTAATCTGCCNTCACTTTCTATGTTTCTGTTTTTTTAATGGGTTGTAAGTACAGAGACTGCAACTCTGAGAAGCAGAAAATAAGTTTTCCCTTCCACCCTATCCAGAGGTTATATTTCTTTTTAAACATAGCAGCCGCTTAAATCTTTGGATCTGGTCCTTTGTTTTTTATTTTCATACGTTTGCCATAATCCCCTTGTTACTTAATATATATGTATCAGTTATACACATCACTTATATATATCATGTCTGTTTTATATATTATATATATTATATGAAGTAGACTCTAGATGGAGCAGCAGTTCACACTGAAAGTCTGTCACCTACTGCTGACTTTATATAACTCCTGCATAAATCACTGGCAATACTGTAATAGCACGCTGAAGTATAAATATGCAAAAGCAAGTTGGATTTGCTTAATAAAGGAATTGAATGTCAATGGCAAGACAATCTTCAATTCATTGTTTACATACTGAAATGATAATTTAGCAAATGCCGAGAGAAAATTGATGAAGTAGTCTGTGATTAATGTTGTTTGATATCTGATTTATTGCATACAAATATTTGAATTATCATAGCACAACNCTGCTGTATAGAAAACCTATATACTAAGTCACAGCGCCTATAAATAAGGCTGTTATAATAAACCTTTACATTAGCAATAATTGTGCTCTGACATCTTTGAAGAATGAAACTGGTTCCAGTTCTAAAGGTGGCAGAAACTATAAGGTTAATGTGATGAAAGTTAGCGAGTAGATAAAAGGGCTGCCATTGTTNGGTAAAAGGTTATAAAATAGACATGTCTGGTAATTTGCATCCTCTCAGCAAAGAATGGCATGTTTGAATAGAGGATAGGAAGTATCACTCTAATTAGCTCACAAAGCGCAGTGATGTTATATTGTAGGTGATAACGCGCTGGTNAGTGAAGGAGGCTTAGAAATGTTTGCACAAGAAAATCTGGTCTTCTAGTTTATGTCAAACAGACCATCAGACACCATCAGATTAACAAAGAGTGATTGCTATATTCCATGGATGTAATACTATAGCTTNCCTTCCTGTCCTACCTGATCCTTTGCTCATTAGTTGGTGGTAGCTTTCAGAAGAGCCAGCACGACCTATTCCAACCCCTATCACTTTATTTGAAGTATTGCACCCATTGTAAAAGCATTGACTTAGAACAGAAGTTGCCACAGTAGATCTTCATTCTGAAAGGTGTTTAGCTTCAGGCTTTCTGCGCTCAGAAAAACAAACATGACTGTCATCCAACCCATGTGTTTGAGCATTGCAGGTCAGCGGTAATCACCTGGGAATGTACAACATGGAGAAGAATGTTTGTATTGAGTATTTTCTCTCTCAGCGGTGTGGTGGAAAAGGAAAACATAACAGTGCTTAGCTATCCATATATTATATGGGTCACAGTGACGGATCTGTTGTCCTGTGTCCCACTTATCCCGTAATAAAGGGAAGACAAGCTGTTAAGATTTAGAATTAGTCTGGATCAACACTGCCTGATTTGATAAGTGATTAGTATGCATGTGTAAACAAGCAGCGTACAAATAATAGTCTACTAGCCAAGGGTTTAGTAACAAACAATCATTTCAGATTATTCTTGCTATTTGCATGTTACTCATGTTTGTTGACTTTTTTTTACCTTTTACCTAACAACATTAGGTGCCTCATTTATAGTTAATAAATAGATCTAAGCCAAATGTAAAAAGAGCTGCAAAACTGTAATTTGCCTTAGGTGACTTGAACACTCATACACCCATGTACAATCCTGTGACTTGGAAACTGTAACAAAGGTCACAAAACAGTAAAATGACAAATGTTTAATTAAAAAAAATTATGAGGGGGCTGTGTAAAGATCACTCTAATACCCCGTTCACATAGACTACCCTGGTAAATCTGATTTTAACAAGCAGGGTTGTTAGCTGTGGCCCTGAATTACCCTGGTAATTAACCCTGTTCACAGTGCTGAATTACCCTGGTAATTCACAAACTACCCTGTTTCTACACCATTCACAATGAACCAGGGTAGTTAGGAGTAATTTTAGTGCCGTTCACAATGTGCACACTACCCAGGTATTTCAGTCAACCCAGGAAGTTGACGGAATTTTCCGGGTAATAGACTTCTTTGTGAACCGGGTATATTAGAGTATTATCCCACTTGGGCCTAAATTTACTAAACTATGAGATTGCTGTGAGATTGAAACATGGAGATTTTGCTCATAGCAACAAATCAGATTCAAGCTTACATTCTCCAGTATGTAAAATAAAACTGATTGGTTGCTATTGGCAACATCCCCACTTTTCAATCTCACAGCTTAGTAAATTTAGGCCTTGGTTAGGTAAATCATAGATCTTAGTCTTGTAGTAAGGGGACCATGCCTGCCTGATTCCAATCAGCCTTACACCAGTNAAACAAGACAAAACAGACAGAGTCAGGGCTGCACTCATACTGATGTAGGCTATTAGTTTTATAGTCATAGTAATAATACCATGTCTTTGACACACTACAGGTAGCAGCATATTAATGTGCCAAAATAACAGATAGGGCTTTCTGGCACTTGGGAAGTCACATATGCTAGCATACCCTGATATCTAGGTCATTAGAGACCGTGCCAAGATGAGAAACTAATATGGTGCAGACATTGAAAACAGGTCAAAATAAACTAGATCAAACCAAACAGCTGCAACAAACATGGACAAGTTCTCCTATTTCAAAAACTGAATACTAATAAATGAGAGCTCATTAGAATTATACAATGCTGTATAAAACNCCACATGCTGACCACTAACCTGGTCCACAAAAATCGAATCGAAAACCATGAGTCAGGCCCGTTTATTAAGGCGCTCCTACTGGACACAAAAATGTGTGCTAAACAATAACATTGTTTACATTGTCCATCATGAACTCAAGCTGTATAGACTTTGCACCTAGATATCATTTTATTACGTGTACTAATGATATTTTTGCTAATAATCCTAAATCTGAGCACTCACACAAACAACTCTTGCAGGAGGTGGCAGATAATCAGGACTATTTCCACTCACTGGAGTGATCATCGGTGATGAGGAGGAAGGGGTGAGAGGGCCTGCAGAGATTGACCAGAGGCTCTTGCGTTGGATTGGTCCAATATTCGGACACAGCCAACACACTCTATGAGCTTTTCTGGGATGATAATCTGATCTTTTGTGACCCACACACTAGAAAAAATATTGTGCCAATTCACAATAATTGATGAATTGGCACAATAATTATTTTAGTGAGTACCCAGCTTAAGTATCAACTGTAAGCCTGACAAATGAAATTCAGCTGGTAGCAGTAATTTTTACATTACATGGTCAGATAATACACAATATCTTTATGTAGTTTATCTTTCATTCACATTATCTGGAAATGGGATTTCATTCAGTTAAATTCCATATTCCTAATTGGAGAAACAAAGCATTGTTCTTTAATTGTGGGCATTTCTTAATAGTCCTAAGTATGGGAAAGTTAATAAAGCATGTAGGGAAATCTGGAACAATAAGGATGGGTTTGGCTAATTACTGCAGTACCTAAAAGTATATGTCTAGACTGTTAATTAGAAGAATTGCCTCTCTCCATGTTGTATTCTGTTTGGTTTCCTTTCACTGCCAATGTTTCTTTCAGGCTCCCAATAGTACAGGCAGCTTTGAATAAATTCTCTATTATGTTTAGAGATGTACTTTGTTGTCACCAAATGCTAATCCAATGTTTGATTACAGCTGTGAGTACCTGCTAAATGGGTATTTTATATAATCACTATGTCCTATATAACCGCATGTAACTATTTCTATATATGCAAATATCTTAAAACAACATTTTTATTCAATATAATTTTAATCATTTGTGTTCTTCTGTAAAGTGTATAATTGTGTAGACTTTTTTTTATTAATATACTTACCATTTTCATTAGGTATTTCGTAATGCACAAGTATTAATGAGGAACTGATTGTATTTACAAAACTGGTCAATATAATGATGTCTCTACATGTGTTGTTGACATGACTCAAATGATCTAGCACTATCAACGTAAAGCTGTATGTTTCATTTGTTTTATCCTATGTTTGCATACGTTGTTTTCGAGATGCTTTGATGTGTCAAACTAGTTATTTTATTGAATATTGACAAGATCGTGTTTGTGATAGGCAAGTTAGATTGTGTAAACTCCTAAGGCACTGAATGTCTTTAGATGCATAGATATAGAGACAGAGACTTAAGCTGGGCACTCAAGAGAATTATTTGTATATATATAAATATATATACTCACCAGAGCTGCCGCCATCCAGCCCAGAGGAGAAGTATGAATCGAGAAGAGAGAAGTCCTTTTCTGGATGACAGGCATCCTGCCCAGCTGATTGGATAGGATGCCTGTCAATCAATTCAGGACTTCCTCTTCCTGTTATAGTTATAATATAATATATATATATTTTTTATTTGATGTCACTTCCTATCTGGAAGAGCTGAAGTGACTTGGCTGCTAAATTGACTGTTAGGTGGTTTAATCTCTTATGTTTATGTGGTCACTATAAAACCTTAAAATTAAGAATAATGTACATTTAATTAGAGAAAAAAATTTCATGTATTTTCTGTTAGATAACCCACAACTGATAATTTGTAGATCAAATGGCATAGTGGGTTGAGGGGCACTGAATAATGCCAGCTACATTTAGTTACAATGAGGAAGGGAATATTTAGCAGCATGAGGTTGCAGTAACAGGTAAAGAGACCTTGATTTTGGGCTCAAAATGCTTTTAAATGTGACAGTTGTTCACTCTTACAATGCCAAAGTATGTTGCTCACCACAAAACAAATCTTCAGTTTATTATGACTCCTTGTATCAGAGTTTACCACATAACTCAAAAATGTGGGCAAACTTGCATGACACCCCTAGGCCAANGGTAAAGTGGAAATGTTACCCATAGCAACTAGATTCTAGATATTCTCTAGTATACAATAGCAAAGTGAGAGCTGAACTCTGATTGGTTGCTATGGACAACATCTCCACTTTTCCTGCAGTTTAGTAACAGTAGAACATCTGGCAATGATGTAACTGGCACCACAATTTCAGCTGTATCATTGTATGTATCTCAAAACAAGTACAATACCAAAAAAAAAAAAATACCTATTTACTTACCTTGCCCCTGCTCCTGCTCATTCTTCTCTTTCGACACTCTATTCTACGCACTGCCCCTGGTTTTCCCTAGGAAGGTGTACCGATTAGTCTATTCATATTCATATTCTTTTTACTCACACACTACACCTATTACAAGAGGCCAGGGCCTATATTTNCTAAACTGCGGGAATGGATCTATTACATAATACAGAATGCCAGATATAATCTGACTGGTTATTACTGGTGGGCTTTTACATTCCTGAAGTAAAAAAAAATCTAAGACCAGATCGAGACCACATTCTTCCATCTTTTCCATGCAGCTGGTTTTTGGAAATTAGGTACATTTTTGCTCTCTTTGCTGAGTTCCAAATGTGAAGAATTTGTCAAATTCTTAAACCTCCTGACAAACACTAAAAAGTATTTTTAATAAAACCCCCAAACAGAAGATAACGTTTTGTTTCTTATCTTGTCAACGAGAAGAGTAAAGATGTTCCTACAAATTTAGTTCAATCGGCTTTATTTGGATTTGTTATTTCTGAGATTTTTGTTAATTGAAATTTTTTTGTTTTTTTTTATTTTTTTTCAGTCAAGGTTGTATAATGGTCCTTTACAGAAAATAGTGAAAACACAACTCAGGACTTGATGGTGCCACAGAAAGGTGCCAATTTTCAAGCCGTACATTGGAGAGTAAATCACTCAAGTCATAGATACACATGATGAGAAGATACACATAGGACCAGATTCAGATTTACACTCTCATGACTTAAGCTGCCCATACATTATGCAAAAAATAGTTCCAATCGACCAGCTTTAGTCAAGAGTGGGTAAAACCATGTTGAATTGCAGGGGGGTAAAATGAATGTCAGTGTTTGCATGCAGGGAGAATACTTTATTTTTTCATTTTGCACACAGATACTGACCAGCGTTACTGTTACACTGTTATTAGACTTGTGCTAGGAAACATCATCTCTCACCTGTAATACTGATTGCAAATAATTACATTTACCTCCCCTGCAATTCAACATGGTTTTGTCCACTCTTGACTAAAGCTGGTCGATTGGAACAATATATTGCACAGTGTATGGCNAGCTTAAGTNATGAGAGTGTAAAGATCTGAATCTGGCCCATACACATAATGCGGCTCATCCTTGAAATTCCAGTCATAGTGGTTTTGATGTTAAATAAAACTGGTATATAAGCAGTAATTATGAGAAGGCAATTTTATACATAAACAATTAACATGAGACACTCATTAGGAATGCCATGACATAAACAATAGATTATGCTGCTATGACAGATATACCTGCTGATACCATAATGCTTAAAAATTGCCTAATTACACTCATAAGCAATACCAAATTTATATATCAATAGATGATGCAATGCAAATGAGAAATGTGTTGTCAAATTATACATTAGATATTCCAGGCAGCTTTGCAAGTTACATTAATACTTTGCTTAAAATTTCTCATTTGAGGTGAAAAAAGTNTTATTTTATTCAGGGTACAGAAATATTATAACTAATTATGTGAATCCTTTCCCGTCTCACAGCCAGAGTGACGGCCTACTGTAGCCCCCAAAGCGGAGAGAAAACATACTTTGAAATTTTAATTTGGATTGTCAACACTCGCTGTAAAACTGGAATAATATATTTATATGTATGTATGTATGTATACGCTGCACTGAAGCTTAACAAAAAGTAATATATTCGGTTTTCTCAGTATTTACCGCATAAAGAAATAATGCTGCAATGATTTGCTGTGCTCTGTAGGGAGGCATGGCCCTGTCTGCTGTTTATCAGTCTTCATTTTGATGGGAGGATTTCTAGTCAGCTGTCTCTATCAGTTTAGCACAGACAAAAAAAAACCTTTAAAAATGTTACACTTCATCAAAGTGTATCATGAGACTTCACGGTCATTATCTCAATGGCTGCTCTGATGTGCCATAATTGGCAAAGACACAGACGGTAGGGGATGTATTAGAAGAAAGCCAGCGTTTCATGTGGAAAGCTGGCAAGCCTCTCCAAGCTTCTGTCAACAACTCAGCAGTCTGATCCGATGCACTGAGTGCTGATTATGCTCTTGTTTCTGTAGGAAGTAAACAAGAAAATGAATTCCACAACACAACACAGCCTCTTTGTATCATCAGAATGGTGTCACTGGAATCAGTCCAGCCATGCTGAAAGTTGGGCCATTTATGTCACTGGTGGCTCCTAATGCCAGATCTTTGATTATTGCTTGGATTCAGCAATAGGACCTTTCAGACTGAGAGCCACTCAGGGAATAAAAGCATTGATTGGTTGTTGGGTCAATTTAGCTATAAGGGGTATAGGGCAATGTTTCTTTTAAAAGACTAATGTATACAAAGTCAGGCTTTAATTTCAAGTACACGGAGTGAGGGAGTTGGAAGCTACTTCCCCACTAAAGTTGTTATTAATAATTGAGCTAAAAGCTTTAGATACAAAGTGTTGTGCAATTTAGTTAAGACAGATGTTCAGACAAAAAAATTGTGTCAACAGCAGTTAAATGAAAAATGATTCATGACCTCTTAAATCCATGTAAAGCTGCTATAGTCATGCACAACAATATTTATACGATTAGCGCGATTTGGGAAGTTTTTACAGTATCATAGCAAATGTCTTTGAAACGTTCTAGTCATTACTTTTTCAAAACAACTAATGGAAAACCATGACGCCTCTCCACATGCATTTATTAGAACATATTAAACAGCTCCAATGAAGAGGATAAGGGAACATTTCACCGATTCCTAAGGGACGGTACTGAAAAGAGTAGCGCTTTAAAAAAAAACAGATTGCTTCTCGGAAATTCCATTTATACGGATGCCCTTTCAGTCAATAATTCTATATAATAAGTACAAATATAAGGAGGTTGAATGGTGTCAATTGCTGCATTNTTTCACTAGCTTGAAAATGAATGACTTTGCATACATCACTGTTATTAGCTGATGGCACTAACAAAGTGCGATGTGTAAATGATATTGCACAGCCTGGCAGAGACAATGCTAACACGTCCTCATGCAAGTGATGTGTCTGGATACCCCACCCTATTTGATTTATTGACCATCCAATACAATAATGAGGATAGATAGAATGTTAGCTTCACAAATTAATTGTAATGGTAAATTGTATACAGTTACATGCAGGGTAGCCAAAACACGTAATAAGTGTTTAAATATAACGGACAGTATAAGTAGTTTAAGATTTCTCTTAACCTTTAACACAGAGACCTAAGATTTTGGCCATGCAGCACTTTTTATAGTCTTTTATCCTTTTTGAAAGAGAACTTCTCTAGGGTACTATGAGAGGGACGCATTCAATCCCAATGACATAATGAGTCATATGAGATGTATATACTCTCGGGATTTGAATTATAGTTAACATTCATAATTATTGTAACATTTTTTTTTAAGGATACATGNATGTCAAAATTTCCTTTGTGCATAATAACATTTTTTTACTTCCATTTTTTTTAATTACATTTTATAGATTCAAAGAATACTGTAAAAGGAATATTAAAAAAATGGAGGGGAAAAATGGAAGCAAGAATACAGCCCCCTGAGTATATGAACTGGATCCAGACTTACGTACTATTGAACTTGTGAGCATAAGTTACGAGTGGGCAAAACCATGTTAAATTGCAGGGGAGGGAAAATTTCTTTAGTTGCAGTCAGTATTACAGGTGAGAGATAATAAAAGTGTAACAGTAACGCTGGTCACTATCTGTGTGCAAACGTATGCAGGGAGTATTCTCCCTGCATGAAAAAAATAACATTCAGCCCTAGGATGGGTGGACCTTGAAGCAGCCTTCCTGGGTGTCTCCTCCACCTCCTCCCTCTGGGGTTAACCCCCTTAGGTTTGCGCGTCCCTGGTCTCTTCCCACCCAACTGTCAATTTCTCGTNCCTCATCTGGAACTCATGTCGCCGCAAACTGACCAACCTGCTTCTGCACTTCCCCCTGACCCCGCTTTGGGACAACACGGCCATCCCGCCGGCACCTCTCATGCTTTCTCCCTTCCATGGTGCCGTGCTGGCATCCACTTTGACCAGATCTCCTCCAGAACCATAACTGGCTCTCTCCTCCTGACCTTTACTCCAAATTCCCTTGCTTACACCGCGACCCATTCCGTTATCCTTAGCCTTGACTCCCTCCCCCTGACTTTGATCTCATTGCGACCCACTAGGTTTGAATCCCTTTGCCTCTCTTCTCCCCTCAGACGGGGTCTTATTTCTTCTATCTACAATCTGCTTCTCCCCTCCTCACTCAGCTCACAATACATGCATGAAAGGCGTTGGGAACGAGACTTGGAGCCACCTCCGGTTGAGGATTCCTGAGACACGATAAGGGACCTTATTGCTGAATCCTCTATTTCCACCAAAATCAAAGAAAATGCCTATAAGGTCTACTATCACTGATATCTCATCCCTGACAGGCTAGTTCAGATGTTTCCCTCAGTGTGGGCAACCTGTCATGTGTCAATACATTATTACATATTGTATAATAAGATAGATGTTTTTATTGGTAATGATCACATTTTGTTGTTTACATTGAAATTAATTAATTAACTGAATTAATGATTAACCATACTAATATGACTGTGGAGAGACATGAAATGCAAAAGTACTTATCTTAACTAAAACCCTATAATAAGATGTATCGCTCTATTATGTGTATTCTGCTGTAAAACTGTAACCAAAAATAAGGAGATGAAACAAAATCCTATAAAAAGTTTGATTATAGACACAGTATAATATATTTAATATTTCACAAAGCAATATACAGTATGCAGTTTTTTCCTATTGTCATGCATTTTATAAAGGACAGCTTTATGGTTTCTGCCAGGGCTTGAAGTGGATGGATGTGTATATAGTATTATGCCATACAATGTACCATTTAAGTCTTTCCTACACTAACCATACTTTTCCATTTCCCAGTTTCTCACCAAAGCTTGACATGGCAAATTTCTGTGCTCTATTTAGAAATCTGTAAGAAGTCTGGAGATTCAACAAGTCTGGAGATTCAACAAGTCTGGAGATTCAACAAGTCTGGAGATTCAACAAGTCTGGAGATTCGACTCCAGTAATATTTTTTGGATTACGTGGCTGACACTTCTGTCAGGGAAACCATGACAACTTATTACTGTCACTCCTGTCAGCGTCTAGAGGCCACTGACAGCACTGAGCAGTGTGTGTGTGTGTGTGTATATATATATATATATGTACTTGACATTTATAATCAAGAGTACAAACTTTGTCAATTATATTAATAGAGCATGATTATTACCCTGAACAACATAATTTCACTTAGGAATTATTCAGAGTGTGACAACATAATTGCCTAACTACATTATTTGCTCAATGACATCAGAATGAAAAACACTGTTTTACTTTCATAGAACTATTTACTCTTTGTGATATACAAAGTATACTTTGTCAAATATGACCTTCTATTTAGCACACGGAACCCAGTCACTTAATGTAATTTGTAAACGCTAATGTTATTGGAATTTCAGAGCAGACTGGAAAAGGTATTTTACATAGAATCAATAGAATCTTCTACCCAGTAAATAGTACAAATGAATGTACTAAATCAAATTTTTATGTATGATATCCTAGAATATGAGTGGACGTGGCACTAAAGTGCATTACAGTCATAGTAGGACCTCTTGTTGAGTATACAAGTGGAGCTTGGAGAAGCTTTTCACTCGGATGATATACTTTGATATGTAGACATATAGGGGCTGATTCAATGCAGTGCAAAGACGAGAAAAAGCTGGTTGCGCATTTTTTCCCGTCTTGTACGCTAATGAAAGACTGCGGCTTTTTATATGCTGTTACCCTACTTACGTCCGCAGAGTGGGGAAGTCAAGTGGAATGCAACATGCACAATTTATTGTAGGGGATCCGTCCGCTGGGCCGATCATGCCCCTCCCCCCACTTAAATTATCCTTTATATTTAAATGCATTTAAACTTTACATTAGGCAGGTATATAGAAGCACAAACGTCTGAACAGAGACCTGGATCCATTCCCGAATGGGTATAAATACATACTGTAATACAAAGATATTAAAGTTAATAGTTAAAAAAAACTCCATCAATCTAAATTACCCCTCCCCCCTCTCTCCATGGCCCTGGTCAAGTGTACCTGTTTCAGAACTAGCTCCATGTAAAGTGGTGATCTATGAACAGATTTCTATTAACGCTCCACTATAGAAAAAATAGAAGGAATAAGTTCATAGATCACCACTTTACAAAGAGTCAATTCTGAATGTTTATCAAACAGAAACAGATACACATGACCAGGGCCACAGAGAGGGCGAAGAAATGGTAATTTAGATTGATTGGGGCATTTTTGTAGTTTTTTTTAACTATTGAGAGCAATCTGCANTNAGAGCTGCTTTAATGGGTAAGGAGAATGATCAGCCTGTAGCCCATCACTGGGCTCTGCTTAAGCATGACCTTAATAATTTACAATGTACCTTGCATGAACACATTCCTATCCTTGAGAAGTTTTCACACACACAATCACACATGTGTATGTATATATATATATATATATATATATATATATA
>JABWIB010001867.1:54221-68271 GCA_016617825.1 Platyplectrum ornatum | reverse complement strand
GACGTTTATTGGTTCATGCGGAGTGGATAGCGGATACGTGGCTATCGCTGACCTATGATTGATGTGTGATATTATCTTAACACAAACTAATCGATACATCCCTAAACCTTGACTAAGGTTGTCGGTAGGTTACATAATGACTTTGTCTTGTTATAACACAATGACTGTGTCTTGTTATAACACAATGACTGTGTCTTATTATAACACAATGACTGTGTCTTATTATAACACAATGACTGTGTCTTATTATAACTACTATGGTAAACACTGTGAGTGTCCCCAGAGAATGTAAATGCTTCACCATTGTACAGACTGCTAGTTATAGACCATAGTGTCTATAACTTATATACATTCCCATGACAATCTGTGTTCAGGGTCTGGATAGGTCCTTCTAACAGGTCTATTAATGTTTTTGGAATGAGGATGATGACATTATATATGTATTAGGAAATGTGATCGTGTTAAATGACTTAGTAAAATAGTAACTCCAGCCATGAATTCTTTTTGTAGTTATCTCTGTACTGCTTCATTTCTGTAACAAAGCTCTGCTTTTATCAAGTGGAAAGCACAGCGGTATGGGCACAGCTTCTATGAGTTATTACAGCATTCGGGGAAATGTGTCGCCAAGTGCCTCATTGTCATGGTAACTGTATGTGAGCACACTGAATGTATCATGGATCACACACTGAACTTGCGTACAGAAAAGAAATGCGTTATAATAAATGCATACAGTATGTGGGGAAATAACAGCTGGTTTAAAATAATGACATTTGATTCAAAAAATATTCGAAATCCATTATTTTTCAAGGTTTAATTTGATGTAATATATACATATATTAAGGTACATGCCCTTTTCTGTAAGATATAAAGTGGATGAGATGCTGTTTCTTATTGATTGTGGTTGGGTATGTGATGGCTCTTTGGCGTAAGTTGTATAGTGCTTTATAATCATTTGTATGTTACTTCCAGGCAAAGTTCCCCTAAAGGAGAATTCTTCAAAAATGTCCGACTACAACCCTTTATTGCTGTCCGTATATATGTGGCAGTGTAAGTACTGTCAGGGGCTTTGGGGCCTCTCTATACAGAAGTAATTGACTTTCATTTCGAGCTGATGCATGTGCAGTGATCCTGTGTTCTTTCTGCTGTATTGATACCGTCCTCATACCGCTGCTAGGCAGCCATCAGTGTACCCTTAGACTCTTACGCCTGGAGAAACAAGTGCTCTCACCATAGGCAATAATTGATTGACCTATAAAATGTAGCATTCTGAGAGTGTGAGAGATTTGAAACCCAATGCTTTTACCAGCTGAAGGGTGGCTGTGTTTTTTTTTTTTGTATACTTTTTGTTCTGTGTTTTTTTGTAATTTAAAGTGACAGCAACATGTAAATTGTAACAGTAGGACTTTTATACCCTGTTTTCATTGCAGTGCCAGTATTTTCCCAGCTTTTGTAAGCCAGGTATTTGTCAGTGCTCAGAACTTCCCAGACCAAAACCCCTGTTCAGACTGCAGTGTCGACCCAGGAATTATCTTGAGTTTTTCTGAAATTCCTGGATCGGTATAATTAACATTGAACCCAGGTTGTTGGTAGCAGAAACCTGATTCATCATCACAGGAGCTGTGATTGGCTTTCATTNATGATTGACGTGAATTAAACACCCTATNAGCTCTCTAGTCAACTACTTTAAATGTCTACCTAGCCTAATTTTAGGTGGGGGGGAGGACAGGCCTGAGGACAGGCCTGATGGGTCACCTCCTGTACAGAATGCGCTATGCATGCATTTAGCCGACTTCTGCACAGGTACATGTGGAATATGTCAAGGGTAAGTAATCCTGGATCCGGGCCACAATGTCTGAACATATGTTGTATTTTAATAAAAAGTTTTCCTTACTCTGTGTGGAAATCCCTTAATGTGACTTTTAGTGATTTCCATCCATTGCACACCAAAGGGCCTACATTTGCTAAACTGCAGGGTTGGGAAAAGTGGGGGATGTTGCCCATAGCAACCAATCGGATTCAAGCACTCGGTTTAATTCAACATACTGGAGAATGTGAGCGCTTTTCAATATGTTTAGTAAAATAGCAAATAGCGGGGATATAGACAGACACACATAGATTGACACAGAGAGATCTATTACAGCAAGTTATATGTAAATTCACATAGTCAAGGCACTGCAGTCTCAATGTCTCATTATACCTGCTTTTCATAGCATTCACAATAGGTCTATATAGTGAGAATTGCATATATCGAGTGTGTATGTATAAAGAAAATACTTTAGTACATAGTAATGTATGGTTTCTGGTTTCACAGCAGCTGAACTCTAGCACAGGGTTAGACTCTCATAGAATATCCGGAGCCTGAATTTCAGGCAATTCTCCCTGCATCTGGTATCCCTGCCTCCAGCTCCGATCATTATACAGAATGGGCAGGGCTTGACGTCATGCATTGTACATGAATAGCTTTACCGTTCCAGGGGGCGTGGCTTGAGATGTGACTTGCATATATCGCACCCAAATCTCCACCCTCACAATGTTGATATTTGGTTCCTCCGAGGAGGGAGAAACCAAATGCTGCAACCCTCTATCAGTAAAAGTTTTGGTATCCAGAATGCTGATTAATAAGATATAGACNCACCCAGGGCGACAGCTACAGTAAACTGTACATCTTTGGTTCCATGATGTAATTGTCTATGATGATATTCATAGTAATACAGTTCTATAGCTATAGAGAGGTCCATAGTACAAGGAGAAATGGGACAATTGCTACTTTTGATGTGATCAGCACTCATTTTGCATTCTTCAGTGACAGTATTTTGTTCACTAATTTCATTTCCTTCTGTATACAACTGAGTGTTATTGACAGACCATCTGTCATAAGCCTGTTTTCCAAACTGCTGATGCACAGTCAACCTTGCTGTGTTATTGAACACTCTGCATCTGCTAATTTTATTACATGGAATAATCAAATAATGGAGCGCTCTTGGCCGATAGTGTATATGGATTACCAAGAACAGTTATTTTAGCCCTATAACTTATATAGTTGTTTTATCGATCGGTTTGCAGTACATTTCCTAAAGCATATTACCCCTCCCTTTCCAAATACCTTGAGCATTTTTCTTCTTAAACATATAACCAATGTATCAAATAGCGGAGAAAAACAATTATTAAAGTTTTGGGTTTTTATTTTATTTCATTTTACTGTTTTGTATTTTTACGACTTGTGATTAAGGGTTTCACATAATCATTTTAAACCCACTCCCCTAATCCATCAACTGTTTAATCTTACACTGGTGTCTGAGTAGACAGAACTGAAATAACGTTATGTTCTTAATAGTAAACATGGCAGAGTGTGGACAGCTATGAATTTCTATGAGGACCTCATGTACTGGTAGAGTTATGTACACTACATCTGCTGATGGAGCTAAAGCTATTCTTCAACATGAGCCTCTATAGCATATGTCCATATCCCACTGAAATAGGTCCTAATGCATCTTGGGTAGAAATATCATTCATTAGTACTAAATATCAGTTAATAAAAATGGCAGGTGTTTAAATACATTTTCTGAAAAATGTACTGCTGATATACAGTATATATATTTTTTTATTGTGTGTGTGCGTTTATAAGGTAATCTGTGTCTAGCTATACTGGATCAGTGTCCCCAAAACGTACTTTCCTTTTTAGACCTTGTTACTAATCGTTCCGTAACAACTTAAGAAGCATAGTCTCCTACATAATTTTATTGTCACTCAGATCTGTGTAGGATTATTAATTACTGAAGACATTATTCATTTGTTACACACATTTGATAAGGTAGACAGTTTTTTGTTACTTGCGCATTGTTAGTACTGTTCATACTGACGTAGAGAATAGACAGTTTATTTAATCTGTTTGTCCTGGGATTATACACAATAGTTAAGACGTGAATACAAGTTCTGCAACCACGGAGGAATGTATCATGAAAGATTAAATGTGGAGGGACATAGTCAATGTACAGTTAAAGTGTGCTCCAGCAATTGGACCCACTCCAGACCCCAACACAGACCTATGTATAACACAAAANTTTTCAACAGCAAGGTTTAGGTTCAGGAAGCTTCAGAATTGGCCCTAAACCAATATGGGCCCTTCCGAATGAAATGCTTTAAGTTTTGCTTAAGCTTAGAGNAGTGGTGTTGGTTGAAAAAAATAAAAATAAATAAAGGAAGCTAATTTAATTAGTGACTATATTGGTACTGCATTCACCATGTCACTAACTCAAAGCATAACCACCATTTCCACTATAGATAAGTGTAGTACCCTAAACTTGCATATGATTCACTGAAAGGGGTTTAGCACAATAACTTTGCTTTTGTTTGGTTGTGGATCAGACCTACTGTACAGACAATAACTAACTTAATACTTATCATACAGTGTTACATAAAACTGCATAACAGCATTCTGTAATCATTCACAAAGTAAAAATAAATGTTAACCAGTCACAAATATGTCCGTGGATGTAGCTACAGACCTCAAAATGGGTGAGTGAAAATTGTGTTGAGAGATATTAATTAAGTGTGAAGTACTCCAGATTGATGTCTGTACAACTTAGTAACTTGGCACTAGTCTATACTTTTTATAGAATCTGTAACCTATATTAGACCGAGATGTTAAAATTACATACATTTTATATGCCCAGATATATATAAACCTTTAAGTCTGTGCCTGCTGTAGTCATTTATTATTGCCCTCAGTTTGGAAGCTGTCAATGTTTCTGATCATGATTTAGCTGAAATGCCTATTCTGCCTCCATTCCCGGGGCCATCCAATACCACCTTCCTATGCATTGCCACTGGGGGGGTAGTGAGACACTGAGACCAGGCTCCGGTAGACCATATACCATCACACAGCAGATCCCCAACATCACCTCATTGGGGACCCACTTACTTGAGTTCCCAATACCACACCTTATGTTCCCCAGTCAAGTCTGATCTTGTCATGGTCTCTTTTTCCACTTGAGCCTGCAGCTTTTATCCTGGACCCAGGCTGTGCCAATCCGGTCTTAAAGCAGAGGCATCTTATTGGCTCGCTGAAGATTTCAGCATTGCAGTTATGGCCAAAATGCCCATTTATTATGTGATGATGATTGCAGCTCCTGTATCTCCATGTAACAGGTCCGTATGATGTCATTGTGGTCATGCCTGTGTTATGACATCAGAGTGTGACAGAGATGGCCAAACTTGCCTTTTATTATATATATATATATATATATATATATATATATATATATATATTCACTTCTATTTTATGTTTCCACACCACCACTTCTAAATGTCTATACTACCATTTCTAAATGTTCACATTAACCACTGGTCTGGATCCCATGCATTACTTTGTAAAGTGTTATGTTAAACTTCTGTACATTGATGGACAGTAGTATTATAGTAATAGGCCTGTGATTTCAGCATTCATACATGTATGGGTAATATATTTTATTATAACTAAGCAAACTGATCATGATATGATTCTCTATTGAGACAAAACAATAATAATGTTCATCATTGGAACATGATTGTGGATAGTGAGGTCTTGAATGTAATTGCATTGCATAAAAGGAAAAGTAAACGTTTATAATCCCAGCTCTGAAAATACTTTATAGCTATGTTACTTCCTCCATGTGTGTTAATTCCTCCTCCTGGACATTTACTGGCTGGTTGTAGCTCATAGGAGTGTACAGAATCTCTGTCTTTCATCACTGGGGTTATGGAAAACCATGGTGTTTGTAAAACACTGGAAAACTGTAACTGGACCAACTAATAACATAGCCACTAACACATAAAAAGCGCAGTGGGAATGGTTATGTGCCTGTTCCCATACTTGCATTATAAAATGTTAACAAGTTATTTATTTTAGCTGTGCCAGAGCATATGGTTATTTTGGTAAAAGCCAAGAATATCAGAATTATACTGCAAATTCCTTAGAAATGTATTACATCCAGTATGTGTAATGCATACAGTGCATATAGTTAAACCCATTTTCCAAGCCAATTTGTGAACGAGCTTGCAAAGGAAAATGTAATGTATCATAGCTGATTTTTTTTTTTTTTTTTTTATAATAACAAATCATTATTATTTCTTCTGGGGTATTCCATTACCTGTAATATGAAGCAGGGCTCGAAGTGGGGGGGTATAAGGGGGTATGCCATACCGGCACTTCTCCCCCTGATGTAATCTAAAAAATACAAATCTCCATTGACTTCTATTATATTCTCTGTTTCCATACCACCATTTCTAAATGTACACATCGACCGCTGATATGAAGGAAAAAATGAATAATCAACATAAACAGTTGACAGCATTTTGTGGGATAGTGACAGTGTGTTTATAGTATATAATTAACATCAATATCAGAAATTCTATTTACACCTTAATTTATTTTAGGAATCGCTTATTGCTTACAGCAGCCAGACGATATAGAGATTAAACAAACCACAGTGCTACAATAGACAATATATTTTTTTACTGTCATTAAATTATACCACGTCACATTCCTTAATACATTTCCTTTCCTTACATATCCACAAGCATTTACGAGTTTGGAAAAGTGACAGCCTTTCAGCACTGCTTTCTTTTAGGTAACATCCAGGCCAGCATATTTTCCCCCTTTTAAAACTTCAAATATGCTTATAGTATGCCTCTTCATTTACTAGAATGGGACTCGCACAAACAGCTATCAGCATTATTTTTAGAACAAGCCAGATACAGGCTTTGGAAAAGGACAGCCTTATTTTCCACACTCCTGAAACTGGTCACAGGCGGAAGCTTATGACGAAAAAAAATCTATCCATGTGCATGAAGACTTGGCTTGTGTCTTAGTGAGGCACATGGTATAATGACATCCACTATATATATATATTATATATATATATATATATATATATATATATATTTATGACGCTAGTAGTAGTGATAACAGATAACAGAAAACCATTTAGTTGAGTTTTCCCTCTATTTTTCTAGCTGTCTCTTATGTTAATGTATAGGAGTATTTAAATTATGGTCGTGGCATATATCCAAAAAGAACTAAATAATATGGTATAAACCAACTAATAACGCCACACAAGAAAATATATGTAACAAATGTGTTCCTTTAGAAAAATGTATTTTGTGGAAATATTGCCTTCTACAGTAAAACTCACATCCACATTTTATTGACAGAATTAAATATTGTGATCTAGTTACATGCAGAAACCTTGGACCATCACTTCAGTATCTGATTTCATATAGGATAGTACACAAGACATGGGACTAGATTTACTAAACTGCAAACAAGTAAAAAGTGTTGTCTATTGCCTATAGCAACCAATGGGATTCTAGCTCTCTTCCTATTACATACCAGTAAATGTTAGCTAGAATCTCATTAGCTGCTATATCCCCTACACTTTTTTTGTTTTAACATTTAGTAAATCTCATTTGTCTAATTTGTCTAAAAAAAAATATTCACCAGAAAAAAAAACATTTATTAAATCTCGCCTAGATGTTATGTGCTCTGGAGTTGAAGAGGGATGGATAAAACATGAACGCTTGTTTTTGCCTGTTTGCTTGTAATTTCCAAAAGCAATAAAAGTATTAAACCATTGCTACATCACAGTGATTATTTCACGCACCAAGATTGTCTCCTGTACATGGGAGGACAGCTTCAGAGCCTTTGTGAATGGAGAGAGTGCTTTGTACCCTAGTTTTACACTTTGCCCAAACAAAATATTGTATTATAACTTGGTTGCTCCTTAAGTTGTGTTGTGTTTTTTGATTTACATACAGCAACCTTTACTTACAGATCCAACAAGACAAATGTAGGAAAAATACACAGTTCACAATAAAAATGTGTATTATATTGTTGGGGGTGGGACACCAAACCAAACCAAACCTTTTATTTGCATTCACCATCTTACAAAACCTTACAAAATGCTAAGATAGAGATGTGTTCAGATGCATAAAAAGGCTTGTTCTAAGTACTTTATTCTAAGGTTCAAGCACAGGTCTCCTGTCCACTATGTGAGAGGTAGAAGTAGTATAGCTTGTCCTGAACATAAATAAGTAAAACCGTAGAGCACCAATAGTAGTGATATTGGCTGAAAATAACTAAGACCTTTCAAGTCTTAACAAAAGCAATGAAGTGACTAAAGAACACATGTAATATCAGCGTACTACATGTTACTAGTGGTCGCAGCTTGGTGTTGAGTGAACCAATCCGAATTAAACACTGAGTTAAACACACAGAATTAACAAAACTTTATGAAATCAACATAATTCCCCCATTGCTAAAATGCCATCTGTGCAGCTTTGTCTTCCCTTATTGATGTATGATTAATACATGCAATTTAAAGTGTTCTTTCGGCTGTGGCCGGGATCCCAGAAACTTGTTAGGAAAGCAGTCCATAATAATAACCACCATCGCATTCCGAAAAGCAGCAGCCCTGGGCCTCTTTCCAAGAATCCGACGCAAACATGCCATAAAGTTGTATTAATTACGCCTGTGTGTGGACCTGCTTAACTGAACCCAGAGAGAAGTCCAAAAATAGAATTTAACAATAGGAAAAGTGCATAACCGATTTCTGTTTGCATTTCTCTCTGCACGTGTGGATTTCCAGCTCTCCCTTATCCTTTGCCAGCAGTTGACAATCTACCGCTGCTTTATTTGTAGAGTCCAGTTACTTATCTATAGCAGTATATTGTATGCAAACAGGCATAAAGTTTGATAGTGTGTAAAGAAATATGACTTGTGATGAATTGTTCCTTTTTCCACATTTATATATAGCTGATATATACAACAAGTGGCTGAAATTTGGGTGAAATTACACAATTAAGTTTTTCACCCTCAAAGTAAGATATTTGTTGGCAAAACATACATAGTGAGGAATAAAAATTAACTGACTAATTCAGTTATACGATGGAGTAAAGTAATAAATGGCAATAATAAATATCAACAGTGTATTAAGTGATGCCACCTGCCTGGAGTTCTGACGGGCCACAAGCTACTAGTCATCTACTGCGCACATCTTTCACAGTGGCGTCCCCACTCCTGAAGCGAAACTGTAAAACGTGTGCAGTAGATGACTAGTAGCTTGTGGCCCGTCAGAACTCCAGGCAGGCAGCATTGCTTAATACTAACCAATAGAGGGCTTCACTTTCACTTCACTTTTTGCTGCCACAAGATGGTGGGTGGAGCGCATCCCTGTGATGGTATCAAGGCAAGTGAACTGTAAATACAATTTATAATTATATAGGGACATTGTTCAGTGGTAACTTGCTGGGGTCCTGTAAAAATAAAAAAAAATGACAGATGGGGTCCCAGAGCAGAATAATTTTAACCCCCTGCCCTATAGGATCAGCACAACCTGGAATCTGCTGTGCAAACTGAGCAGTGCTTTTATCAGCCAGCAGCATTACAGGAATGGTTTTATTTTTCAGATCCAGCATCCACGCTATGCAGTTACGTGGCCAATCAGCCGATTACAGACTTGTCGGCCCTTTTATTGTATAGTGTGTGTCTGGCATAAGTCACGATACTTGTATCCATTGAAAAAGTGACAGCACAAAGGAACATCTTCAAAATATGTGTATGCTTAGTCTCCTGCAATCAAATATAGAATCAATAAATATAATCAAACTATTGAATCAATATAAGCAAGAGCTAACTCATATACATACATCTTACTTTACTACACTGATATGTTTTAAATATAAAAACTACAGAACTATTACTGCCTACACACTAACACAAGACTGTTACAAACACTAGCTTATCGTTTGATTGGAATGATAATAAAAAAAAGGCAGTAGTGTGTACAACAATTTACATCTTTATTTACATGAGTTGCCTTCACCTTAACACAAGGTCAGAAGATAGACCAAGACTTCCTTTCAACATAAAACCACAGCTACATTATGTAGTATCCACTATGATTTTGTTTTTCTACTGCTTACCCCTTCAGGATCACTTCTGGATAAACAACTGGAGGGGAATAAAAAGCCAATACTGCGGTTAAGCTTTCTTCATACACATAAACTATACCACAGCTGCTACTCTGTAACCTTGAACATCACAACGCAGACCTGTAAAACATGCTTTCTAATAATGTGTTCTCATCGTTTTTGTACCTTTTCATAATATAGTTACTTGGTGCAGAGCCTAGTAGCAATTGTTATATTGTGCTTAGCACACCTCATATGTCACAGCTGTAACATTTAAAAACAAATTCTATAAATATGAATGCTGTGTATTATGATTGTAATAATAGATTTTAATTTAATAATATTGGAGGATACTATTGTATTGTAAATAGGTATGTAGTAGTTTAAATCTCACACAACTGTGGTTCTCTAATGCTGACCTATTTGCAAAAGGGGCTTGGAGGTTAAGGTCCATCTGTTACACCGTTAATGTTGCCTTCGGTAAACCCAGTAACTACAGATAAAATACTATATTCTAGGAGTACAGACAAGCATCACATCTTTGTAATCTCTAGAGCAAGTTTTCCTACTGACGTCAGTTGGATGTTATCTCTATTGATTACTACACTTAATGCTCCACTGCCACATGCAGCATTGAGAGTAATTACAAAGTAAGTGTTACATGGATTTTTATTTACACACTTAAATTGACTAATGACCCATAAACCACAAAGTGGAATACGAGGCCAATGAGGTCATTATTTGTGCATAAATGCATACATTTATTTCTTTTTAGTTACTGGTATCAGTATAAAGCCGTGTTTATTTGTCAGTCACAAAGCATAAAGCCATCTGTGTTGTGCGTGAGATTTATAATTACAAACATTTGGTGCTATGATTGTTTGAGGTTACATCTTTTGGACATGGTAAAAATATCTAGTATTAATAAAAAAATAAGCACTATATACTATATTGATCTGCATTGTCTGTATTGTAAGGGAAAAGTCATGACAACATTCTGGCAGTGTATTTTCCTTTGCTAACAGTGTATTTTACAGGGCTGCTCTATCCACCTTCTTGGCGGCTGTCATGGTAACAACGGGAGCATGCATCTAAATATGCCAGGGTCAATAGTTAGACGGGGTAGGTTACTATGGTGCTATGTCAGAGGACTTGTGGAAGGCAGGGGTTGAGCAAAGTCTCCACATAAGACAAGCAGCGTAACAACGGCCCTCATTATCTCAAAGTGTAGAGGCCTCAACTGCAAAAAGGTATACCTTCCTACTTTCAGATGGTGTTTATGGTTGGCATTAGCACCACAGTTAAGATGGGGCAGAGCTATTGTTTGCTTCTGGAGAAATTAACCCCTTCATCACCTATCGCAAGCTTCCCCCCTAAGGGTATCTATATAAAAGGTCACTTTGACATGCAATGTTTATGCAACAATATTTAAACTCAGTGTCAAGAATTTAACACTGGATTTATTTACGTTTGTAGTGCGTAGTATAGGCAAGAATTCCTGTTTGTCAGGTCATTCTGCAGGCATTTATTTGTCTATACATTGAAGTGTCTACATGAAAAGTAAAGAATAATGCAACTGTAATGTTTGTTTAGTATATTTTTTTTATTATATACATATCAATTATTCTTTGTGAAATTATTATTTAGATTATATGAAATTTTGGCCCAATATGAGCCTGTCTTTCACAGCGTTGATGAATGGGCTGACATTTCACTGAGCTATGATTACATATAAGAGGTGTGCCCTGCAAGAATAATCCAATCCACATTAATAACACATTTTATAAAGGCTGTATCAATACCTTTCCAAATAATTCAAGAGAACCTGTGATCATTTGATTAATTATTGCAGCAAAAAAATAGATTGGCCTTCCTTTAGAGGTAGTAGACTAATACTGTAGAGCAACTTAAAAACATTTGGAATCCTCTCCTAAATCATAAAAAGGATCATAAATGGGCAGGTTAAACTGACCAAGTGAACCTTCTCTGTCACCAAATGTAATTTTTCTACTAAATAGAAGTGTTTGTGAGCTCAGAATTATTGTTTTTGTACCAGGATTTTTATACCCATAAAATATCTGCAACTAATATATGTACAGTGGTATTTAAAGCTGGCCACACACACTAAACAATTCTCATTTAGAGCAGAGGTTCTAAATTGGGTACTTGGACCACCATCTGGTGGTACTCTAGAGACTGGGAAAGGCTGTAAGGATGTAGCAACCATACTTGCTATAACCAGGTTTGGTACCGGGATAGTCAATAAAATATCCTGGAGGCTAATGTAATTAAATATGTGAATATGTCCCTCAAAATCATTGCAGCAGTATGTAATTGTATATTTGTTTACATTAAGCTAAGTGGTACTTTACCTGATTCCATAGCAGAGTACTTCCTCCAAAAACTTTGAGAACCACTGTGTGGCATGGATAGACATGTGGGCATGTTAACAAATCGCACCAGGTTGCTTTTTGACTATGGTAAGTAGCCAAAGTTCTAGAGTTGAATCTCCGGATCTTGCGTACATGTGCACTTATTTTGGATATGCATTTGTTGGATTACAGTGGTATGGTCTGCATTACAGCATGTAGCAAGTGTTCCTGTACCTTTTATTCAAGGCTTGGTTGTACAGAACCTTTTTCTGTTTTATGCAAATTGCCATCATTTGTTTGAGTCATTATCTCCATGTACAATGCAGGGTTTTATATCAGTGATTTACAAATACTTATTGACATGGCTGTAATTTCCATGATTAATGGAGTAGTGTGATTAATGTAAGTGGAGGTGAAAATGATCTCCAGCAACAAAACTGTGGGCCAGACAGTGAGGAGGCAGAGATGGAAGCAGGAATCGTGTGACAGATTATAGACTCCAGGATACCAGTAATTGCTAGGATAGAAATTCAGTAGTAGTGAAAAGATTGAAATCAGAGATTCGGGAGAATCGGACGCCTAAAGCCATAATAATTGGTAAAAGGGAAAACTAATACTATATCCAGTTACACATATGTAAAATATACCTTTACTACCATTATGTCATCCATCGTGCTGCTTTATACAGTGTGCACCTATGCCAGAGTTGTATTTATACGTGTGTATGCACGTGTTTCCCTGTCACTGCCATGGACACAGAAGCCTGTAGCACTTGATTCGCTTAATATAGTATTTGCACATCTATTTCTGGCCCCCCGAGGTGTATATATAAACTCCATGTGATGTAACACATCCACCTCTTGTCTGTGTTGACATCACAGGCACATGACACACAGCCCTGCTGAACTTTCCCCGTCTGATTTCTGCCTATGGAATCCCTTTAGCCGTAAATATGCAGAGAATCCCAGGGAAGCCTCCTGCCCGTGCTATATCCGCCGCCTCATGACGTGCATTCGGGGTCTCCCCTCCCCTGGCTGCTATTCCAGAGCCGTGTCCCTCCAGCCGCCGGGCTATTAATAGCAGCGCAGCTATTAATAGATGAAACAATGTGCCCTGCGTCATAGGAAACGGCGTGCGTCACCACATACATTCCAGCGTCTACGCTCCGGAAAGGCCACGCCCCCTCTAGCCTTGTATGTCGATCGGGGTAGACTCATTCGCGTGCGTCACCTTGTGGACCCGCCCCCGCCCGCGTCACAGAGGCTTTAAGAGAATGTATTTGTAGGACTGGAGCGCAGTGAGCAGTGCAGGGTCTTTGGAGACAGACATCACACTGGCACACGCTGACCCCAGCGGACAGCCCGCACTGGGGACATCCAGCTGACACATCTGGTACGTGCTGATGCGCGATCGTGCAGTTTTAGACGGATTGTTCCTATGATTGTTTCATGTCCATTGTGTGAGGATACAGGCTCCTAATGGGAGATGGTGGAGGATGCAGGTGTCTGATGCTTTACATCTCTGTATAAGGCGTTCATGCTTTGCAGGTTATCATGTAATAGTAGTATGATAATAGTATTATAGTTATATAGCATTACAGGCAGGGTTACAGTGTGCTTTCTCTGGTGCAGGTATTGCTTCTGCTCCTTCTGCACCTGTTGCTATAAGACAGCTAAAGCACCCCTCATCCTGCAAAAGTATTCCATGCTACAGCAATGTGTGTGTATATA
>JABWIB010001867.1:0-11809 GCA_016617825.1 Platyplectrum ornatum | reverse complement strand
TAGAATTTTAGGAAGAACAGTCATTTTTAAAATGTTGACCCTGCCTAACCAGGAAAAAGTACCTCCCGTCCATCTATGAAGATCAGAACCAGTAAAGTGGAGAAATTCAGTGAGAACAANCGAGACAAGTTAGCAGAGATCATCACTCCTAGGTACTGCTGAACCTTCAGGTAATAAAACCAGGAAGGATGCAACCAGTCATGTCCAGGCCAACCCGCCCATTCGAGGAAAGAAAGGAGACAAAAAATAGAAAACAAAACAGACAATTTTAACAATGAAACCCCCCACCCCAATACCCACCCCACAACCATCTTAAAGGATATACAGAAGATTATAATCAATACTGTGGTGGAGGTCACAAAGAAGTGCTGCCTGCAGGGTCACAGAGAAAGGAAGCCAAGGACGAANATCAACAGGCCTTCAAGTCTCTGTGGATGGAGAGGTAGGTGGGTTTCCAAAGGCTTGGGGAGGTCTCTTCTTTTCACACTGGGCCTTGCGCCACCTCTCCTTTGGCAGGAAGGAAGAAGGCACATGCTTGGTGAGATCAAGGTCCAGCCAGTCGGGTAGAGCAATGGGGCCTAAGCCTAGGGCTGCGCAAAAGGTGTCCGTATCTTCCAGGGATTTCAGGGTATGCAGCTTTCCGTGATGAGTGACCTGGAGGGAAAACGGGAAGCNCCAGCAGTATTTCAAGTCACGGTCGCGTAAAGCATCCATGAGGGGTTTCAGTAGACATTTTTGTTGAAGGGTCNTCTAAGGTAAGTCTTGGGANATTTGTAGCTGGTGACCTTCAAAGTCCACTACTCTCTGTCCTTGGAGTTGGCGTAGAATTTCCTGCGAGAAATAATGAAGCCAGCAGATCACATCCCTGGGTTTTTCCAAAGCAGACCCCTTAGGGCGAAGGGCCCAGTGTGCTCAAATTCAATAGGGGAACTTGGATCGGTATCCAGGAGTTCTCCAAAAATCTTGCTAAGCACGTCGACGAGGCGGGAGTGCTCGATATCTTCCGGCAGACCCTTGATCCTCAAGTTGTTCTGTCTACCCCTGTTATCGAGATCATCAAGTTTTGAGAGCACAGATGTCGGCGTGGCAGTCTGATGGAGAACTGTATCCCGAAGGGCCATGAGACCATCCTCAGCAGCATCCCTACCAGCTTCCAAGTCATCAATCCACACTGACATCTGTGTAAGATCCTGTTGCAGACCAGAGACTTCCTGGCGGATTGAGTCTTGAAAGTCAGCAAGCTCTTGTTTTGTAGGGAGGGCCCGNACATGGGCCAGGATTTCACATATCTCTGACTTGAGCTGTCCAAAGGAAGATTCTGACGGGGTGTGAGAGGGTGCCATCGTGCGGCAGTCCAAGTCCCTGGAGTAGGGAGATAGAGACAGAAACGGAGAAGATCTTGAAGCCTGCCGGGTTGAAGGATGCANGTAGGATTGGAGATCTGAGCAAAGACCTCCTTCAGACAGCGTGCTGGGAGTATTTCTACAGGACTGGCGTCTTTCTTTCCTCGTGGCGGAAGACATGAAGGNGGGTAGGTCAGAAGTCAGCAGTAGCACAGCACATGGCGGGTCAGGATGTCCACAAGTGTCCGAGGGTTACATGGCCTGGTGGGGGTTCACATTGTGGAGCAGCTGTGCAGCAGCAAGGAAAAGCAAATCCAGGTATGTGGCAGAAGGGGTCGGGTTACCAAAGAGCCAGGAGAGGAGGCAACAGGAGTGCCCAGGAATCCAGCAGTGTGTAGTACAGCAGAGGATCAAAGTTGAGGATGTATCGCCCTGTGGAAATCCCAGCTAGATGGCCACTAGATGGCAGTGGTGAGTGGCTCAGGTAGGCAGTGCTGTACACGCAAGGATAGGGCTAAGATGGAGGCCAGGCAGCTGGTGGAGCCCCAGGAAAAGCACAGGACCTCTCCTGCATACAGCANCACCCGCAGGGACAGTACACAGTCACATGGAAGACTGTCTGTCACAGCCCCTATAGTAGTGGACCAGGCCTGGGCACTGCACAGTGGGAGCATGGTCTGCAANTCCCAAGGGCTGTCCAGGGAGGGAGGGCAGAGGAGGCGGCTGGTGTCAATGACTCACCCCCAGAGATGCCAACGTACGCTGTGCAGGCGGCNGCGGCCGTCAGCANTCACCACAGTCTCCCAGGACAGAGNGGGTCTTCACAGCTGCGCTGCACTGTCGAAGCTGCGGCCGGCCTCACCCCTCAGCAGGCCCCAGCAGACCTCGGTAGCTGGGAGTGAATCAAAAGTTTATATACATAAAATAGGTATTCATGTCATGTTACATACAATAGTTTCTCATGTGTTTGTTCACACTTTTTTGTTCTTATTGATATTACTTAATGTTAGAGATAGAGACAAGTTGAATAATCTAAAAATGCCATGCAATATGTAACGGATGGATATAGTTATCTAATATAAAGACACAGAGAATTGAGTTTAGATATGCTTATTCTATTATAAATAGAAATATAAAATAGANAATATTGAAATAGAAAGTAACAAATAAACCATAAAAATGATCATTAATAAATGGGTAAAGAAATTATGTACATTTCACTGATTAATACAAGCATTGCCTAATAACCATAGTAAAATACTGCACTGTTATCTTTACCATGGGAAAGAAAAGGGTATTCTATACAATTTCTATTTTTAATTGAGTTGATTTATTTTGTTATATAATTTTATATCTGGCCCTATTATTTATGATTGAGTTCTATAGACCCGGCACGACTGTCCCCTCTCCCCTCACTGGGCACACGCACCGATACTTTGTAGTCCAAGACTGATGACCTCTGTCACTCACAAGCCTCCACTGAACTTTTTCTTCTTTGTTCTTTAATTGATATCATCAAAGAGAAACAAGAATAGCCAGAAAATACTGCAAATCTGTCAGAACCGTCAAAATATTTATGTTTGAGATATCCCTGAGTAAATCCTTGATGCTTCCCTCCCAGAATACCTCCAAGTTTTCTTCCCAGATGCTCGACCGAACACACCAAGGAGGCTTCCCTTCAGTTGTTTCATGACTTAGCCCATCCTAAACTCTAGAAGCATAGGTATCTAATCGCAAACAAGATTCAACAAGATTCTTTGCCAGCATAACACAATATAAATGTGGTTTCCCTTTAAAACTCCAAGTTACAGCCAAAGATTCTCCATACACCATGAAGTCTTTAACCAGGGTCAAGACCATCTGGGACATCATCAGCTCTTACCAGACCTGGCTTCAGTTGCCATCCCCTCCAACTCCTCTGGAATGGAAGAAAGAGGACNGTTGCCATCTCACCTCGTCATCTTTTGATATAGCAATATTTTCTTTGTTTTCTGTTTTATGGACCCTCTCTTTTTTCTATACTGATTATTATTATTAGGGTTTTGTTCAACTGCACATAGATAGTGCTTAGGTATCCACTACCCCATGCTTGTATCGAAATTGGGTTCATGCTGATGATTAGTTTGGCATACTTACTCATGGCCACTCTCCCTTTCATTCCCCCCCTCTCATTTGTTACTGGACCCCCTAGGACCCCTGCCTTGTGACATTTTCTATCATCCTATGGCCCCTGCCTTGCGACACTTCCTATCACCCATGGTGCGTGCCACCCCCTACTTAACCTTACTTGTTTTCTCTGTCTCTGCATCTCGATTTTCTGCTTGCATTATGAAGGTATTTGCCTAATTAGGCATTCTAGCTTCATTCTCTACTTTCTCTGTGGCCTCTCTTTCTTTCTCTTTGTTCTCCTCTCCCCTTCCCTTTTCTCTCTCTCTCTCTCGCTCTCTCTCTGAGTTCTCGCTCCACAGCTTGGTTCAATGATTGCTCTGCATGTCTTCATTATACCACTTGTTTCTTGTCTCTAAGTATATTGCTTTTTTACAGCTGCAATAACCTCTGTGAAGATACTCTCGGTTAATGGGCTCAACTCAGAAACATGCTCTGATCCTGTCTGCACTAGGTTTCCTGCATATCATTTTTGTTCAGGAGACCCACCTCACTCTCTGAAGATACTACATTTTATTGCAGTCATATGCTGACCCTGATGTTTCTGATTGTGATGTGTTATTGTGATGGATATATTCTGCTACCGTTACTCTAGTGCATATATATGCCCCGAACCATTCCCTGACAACTGCTTTATCCACTTCCATGGACTGCCCATACTTTGCCCATAATTGACTAAATCATGAGAACCTAAAGATCTGAATCTGGCCCTTTGGGATTAAAGGCAAAATAGGTGCATGTATAGACATGGGCAAAAGGTGAATTTTCCTAATGCAACTCTAATGTACAATTAAACATTAAGCTATGCAGTATGTGAGTTTTGTGTGCAAAAGCAAAGTGTTCTCTCTGCGTGCCAAAAAATTTAATTTAATTTAATTTAATTTAATTTTACCATGGATTGGCTTTGCACCTACAAAAAGGTGTAAGTGCAACTCTGGATCAGCCCCTCCATGTTTACATGACATCTCTCTCTAGCCAGCACTGAAGTTTGTTTTGGCCATAAAATCAATCTGTGCTGATTGATTTAAATAAAGTAATATTATTGTGGTGATTATTAAGATTATTATTAATCATAATAATAATCAAATCATTCTGACCACCTTAATAATAATCATAATCATTTTAACAATTCTAACAAGCTTTCTAGGGTCAGATAAACAATTTTTATATATCCTTTCACCCACAAAGGCATGCCATGTGTATTAGCACTGACAGTAACACCTTTGCTACCAATACAGCCTGTAAAGTAATAAAACAAAAATGAAAACAAGTATAGTAATGTAAGAAATATTTCTTATACTGTACACTTCTACACTCTATTGTCAGAGCAGAGCTATGGACTGCAGCCTGCAACAGCAAAGGGTTTTGTTGCCTAGTAACACAAGACCTGTCAAGCCAGGGATAAGGTTTCTGTAGCAGATCATAGCTGTCAAAAGCCTGTAGGGCCTCGGGATTCACACATTAGGTTTGTGTGACACACGCGGAAACTCTGATGCCCTTGGAAGGGGTAACCAATACTACCCTGACGGCTGCTTTTAAAGGCAGCACCTGTTACTTGTTGATTTGTTGTCCCCAAAAATAGAAGGGGAATCGCGAACCCTCGGAACGCCCTCTCCCAGGGAGAAATGAGCCTCTGTCTGGACTGAAGTCAAACACTTCACAGGGACACTGGCTGGGCTCTCGGCAGCACACAATTTGTGGTGTTTAACCCCTCTGCAACCAATGTGTTCTATATTAGTCAGACATCCGATGCATACAGTTCACACAAGCTGGATATCATCTACCCGGTGCATTAGAGAACCTAAACCTGCTAATGGAGGCTGATCTGTAATGGGCCAAACTTAAACAATGAACAATGAACCTCTCACAAAATAATACAAAGAGGAAAAGATGGTTAAGTGAGACGGGCTGGCAGAGCAGCAAAGGAACAGCTTTTTTTTTTTTTTTCTTTGCACCAATGTTGAATGTATGCTGCTGCAAACCTTGTACATAAAAGAGCAAATGTGTATCTTGGTGAAACCAAGTGGAGGCAGCCTTAAAATGTCCTGAAATACCCCAGCTAGACAAATGCAGTGTAAAACAAATCTGTCAATATTTTACACTATGCAAAAAATGTCATTCATATGTACCCAAGAATTGGCAATATACATAAAATTCTTTCAATTCACAAGGAGTATGGAGGTCTGAAGAAAAAGGAAACTATGTTGTAAATTGTAGAAGAATTTCCATATATGAAGAGCATCTTTGTTGAAAATTTCTTTAAGCTCAGGGTTACCAACTCTCTCAGACTCCCAAAATTCGGGTATATTGCTTCTGGGCCCAAATGTACTAAGCGGGGAGATTGCAGAGAGATTGAACAGTGGGGATGTTGCCCATAGCAACCATCCAAATTCAAGCTCACATTCTCCAGTATGTAAAATGAAAGTGAGAGCATGAATCTGATTGGTTGCTATGGGCAACATCTGCTCTTTTCTCCCTGCAATCTCCCTGCCTATTGTCTAATATCATGGCCCTGAATCTGAGGCTCAAGTTTATTGAAAATAATTGTTGTTAAGTCCTTTAGTAATACTATCAATGGAAGACTTTCTAGGTTAGAGGATGTGNATATATCACACCCCACCCACAGGTTCCCTGTTTCTCCCTGATTAAGCCAAAGTTATGGTGGGTCAGAGTGCCATCCATCAGTACAGATCCTCTCATACCTCTACTAGAATTGTTGCAATATGCCTCAAAAACATCAAAATTGAGAAAATTCTGGATCCTGTACAAATTAACTATGGAATACATTGAAGAATATCATGTTTATTCCATATTGCACATGCCAAGTACTGCAAATGCAGCATTTCAGACACAAAAGCACAAAGCAGCTTACACCTTTTCCAAGTGACGGGACATTACTGCACAGGGAATGGGACGACATTTGTGAGAAACTAATTATTATTAGTATGCTACATGTTGTTTTAAGTTAAGATTTAGTGTGCGTGTATATTTAATTCTAACAGAATAAACATGTGAGAATGAAATTCAGTGAACATGGCATTATGAAACCAAGAGAATGCATTTCTTGTGACATTATTCAATGTGGCTCAGTAGCAAAGTATCTTTGGATAATATTTTTAAAAAGTTTCCAAATATGCATATATGTCATATATTGTCATACTACCTAAACTAGATTATACTGCCAACATTAGCAAAAACTATTTGACCTACATTGTGTTTTTAGATAAACATAGAGTCAGACCTCTGCTGATGCTGATCTGGTAGATCCAAGTCCAGCAGCAGCAGGAGATATAGGCAGGAGAGAGAGGCAGGACAGAGAAGCGGAAACACTTTGTATATAGCAGGAATCTGCTATATACAAAGTTTTTCCTCTTCTCTGTCCTGCCTCTCTGACTTTTTTTTATATACACCAAATTCTTGATTCAGATCCATCCTGGTAATGCTGAAACACTCAAAATGGGTGTTTTATGATTCTAGTGATTGAAAACAGGAAGAATGGATCTGATACATCATTAAATTCAAGGTGGTTGAAAACAAATACAAAGGGTACTGCAGTTCCCACTAAAAAAAACATCAGATAAACCAATGTTTACATTTTCCAATTAGTGCTACAAACACACAATTATGACAAATAAGGACAACTCATAGAGCATACACATTTAAGCTGGCGATTCACTATCATCGCTCGAGTGTAATTGGTGCGGGTAAATTTTTACCTGGGAATACTGCCCCGTTATCAGCAACGTTTACTAGAACGATTATCGTTTTAGTAAAAGTGCCAAGCTGTCCACCTCAGCTAAAGCTCTGCTAAATCCTGTATCGGAGCTTGGTACTTACCCAGTACATACCCAGACTCCTGTACAGGCTTCAGCTGAGGGGAGAGGAAGTTCTTTTACCCAGAACACAATACACTGATGAAAAAATAAATGTTACGGCACGATTATCTATCTGAAATTCGGATTGTTATCGTTATCATGGCCTAACATTTAAGTGCCATTTAATCACCTTTTTTCAATTGTAAATGGCCATACATGAGACAATTTTTTGCCAAATTCCACAATTATTGTGTAATTGGCATTAAAATCGCTAAAGGAAAAATGTGCAGCTTTTTCCCATCATCGTGCACAATTGAATCTGGCCCTTAATGTGTTATTATTAGTAACCCTTATTTATTAGGCGCTACAAAGTGTCCGCAACGCCATACAATGGGGAATACAGACAGACAGAATGGGTGGGGAAGAGGGGCCATGCCCACAAGCTTACTTTTTAAGGGAGATTGGGGCAATTACACATACCCATAGGCAATTTTAGACAGCTGCCAATTAACCAGCCAGTATGTTTTTGGGATGTGGAAGGAAACCGGAGCACCTAGAGGAAACACAGACACGTGGAGAACAAACATCACACATATAAGGTCCTGTCCGTGGATTAAGATGACTTGTGTTAAGATTGATGTGTTCTCATGCTGGAATGTTTGTTTTTTGCAATCCAGCAATTTATAGGACTTGTCCTATCGCCATGGCACATGGCTAGTGGAGATCAGTGGTCAATCTGGAAATTTTGAAGTGCTGGTTTGGAAACATAAATAACTATGGAAGTGAATGGAGACTTATAGTATTTCAATTTTATCAGTGGGAGAAGCGACTGTATGGCATACCCCTGTATATGCCTCCACTTCGAACACTGGTACAGATCAAAGAGGGATTCTTCAGCCATTATACTGAGTAGTGTGCATTGCTGCTAGCATAACCTATTAAAATACTTACAAGACAGGGAATAAAAATTATTTGTGTGCATAGAATTTTGGTGGGTTTTAAAACTCTCTTTAATATATTTTAGTATGATGCTTATACATTGTATGGTTGTCAAAACACATTAACACATTCTACAACACTTAATATTAATGTTCAACTCTGATTTTTATCATGCAGATCTCCCTGACTACAAGAATTCTGAATGTTATATAAGGTCTCATAGCAAATTTTGTTGTGTTGCCATGTTCAAGGAATTAACATCTGCTAAGACATTTCTTTCCTCTCCCCCTCCAAGATCCCAAGGAAAGATTGTGTCACCTCAAATAGACCCCCCCACACATGCACTGATATGCATGTGTAGCCTTTACAGCCTTGAAGACGGGTAAGAAAGAATGCTTACAATGCTTTATAAAGGGAAAAAATGATGATAGTCTTATTTAGTGCTTGGTCACAGAATACCTTTAATATAATTTATCAATAAACATCTACTATTCTACAATAGTGCAAGAGTGTAAACATAACTTTTATATACATAGAAACATCTTGACAAATACTAATGTAGTATACTTGTTACTACAATCTCATATACTGTACATCGTTTCTATGTTACCCTAATACCATTAGTAACCTTCTCGATGAATCATTTCTGTAAAACAAATATTGTAATCCTTATTAAAATAAGACTCAGCTATTACAGAAGATTCCCTGTGCTGAGCTCCGTTCTGTGTAACCTGATGTACTACTAAATAATGTGATCTGTTAGCAGATGGATCACACAGCATAACTTTAGAGGAGGAGCTGGAAATGAACCCACTTAAAGGTTAACGAACAGGCAAGTGTGCAGTGTAGATCTCTTTTCTAACTAACAAGGTGAATGATGACCTTTAGCCTTTGGAAACACTTAAAGGTCATGCGCTAACAAGTCACGTTACTATGCTTGTGACTACGTATTATATTTACAAAATCTAAACAAAAAATGTGGGTTTTCCATAAACACTCTCTGTATATAATTATATAAATCAAAAGTATTTATTAATTATTATTATTTATTATTATTATTAATATTGTTTGACAAATTTGCTATTTTAATTTATATTTATTTAATTAATATTTGTTACCAGAACCAACATACATTCCAAAAATGTACCATTTAAAACTAATTTTAGCTATGACACCAATGGGTGGAATTTATCTCCGGGTTAACTTTTGGATTCTCACTCCCAGGAGATACAAAAAGCTGGCAGAGGGCCTGATTTATGCAAATGACACCCAAGGCTCCACCCCTGGATGGCAAGTTCATACTTTTACTAACTTTTACCACGCTCCGGCCCACCCCGCCCCACCTGTAACCTGCCCCACCAAGCCATCCACAATAATGATGAAGGCTGAAGGAAGTGATTTACATTGAATTACTGCATTAAGCCCAAGTCACAGAGACTTTCCTGGAATAACTAGAGAACTGCCCGAAATCCTAAATCCTAAAATTGTAAAACCCAAAAGAAATCAGTTTTAAGCTGACTCAAAAAGATGTGCAACCTTCCATAATTCTGTGCTGTATGTGAACCACAGAACTGACTTCATTGAGAGGTGGAGTATTCTGTGTGGGAATCTCCATTTTTACTAGGGACACCTGCAAGTATGTGATGGACTGCAGGTCATGACCCCAGAACTAGTCTCACCAAGATGCAGCTGCCTAGTTAGACAAACAAGGCATTAATCATGGAAACTATACAGTCCAGGGTCACAGCAGCCAGAATAGGTTGCCAAACGTTAAACAAGCTGAAATCCAAAACAAGCAGAAAAATGCTTAACATAAGAACTACACACACACTGGAACACTTGTCTGAATGTAGTGACCCTACACTGGGAGCATAGGACATGTGTGTTTTAGAATCCAATAAGCCAAACTATGATGTGAAAAATGTACCATAGATTTGTATAGTTTAATACCTACTCACAATTACAATATAACTTTGGAAAATTGTTTTATTAAATGCTATGCTTCTATTTGTAGAGGTTTCTTGTAACACAAAAGTAATGAAATTCAGTATAGGTAACTCATTGCTAAGATAAAATACTGTACTATTACGCTATAATATTTAAGTACACTTGAAACTATCCTTCAGTCAGTTAATGTTTTGATACCACTTTATTTTATATCTGTGAACATTTCAGGGTCTGCATTTTAAGCCCATGAAATGGAATATGGGCAGTGTTGTCAGTGACCTCTGGTCCTATTTAAGCCATGCTGTCAGCAGGCTATACAGATCAGGTTTGATTAAGGTAGTTGACAACAGACATCAGCTAATTACAGCTCATACTAATATTGGCTTGTGATTGGCTAATCATTGTGATCTTTAGGGGGCTGATCCAGAGTTGCGCTTACAGCTATTTTTTTAGGTGCAAGATAGACCTGAGCAAAGCCATGTTGCACTGTGAGAGGTGCAAATTAATTTAGATTTTATAACATGCAAATCACATTGCTTTTGCAAAATAGCTCACAAGCTACAAAGTTTTATATTGCATTTGTAAATTATAACTCAGCTAGAAAATGTCTCAATTCAATTAAATTCTGCTTTAACAGTTTATATTTGCTTCCCCTGCAGTTCTAAATTTGCTTTAGCCCAAGTCTACACCTATTGGTTTGCCCTTACTCCCAAACTCTGAATCAGACCCCAGATGTTCTAAATGGTCTATATATATTGAATATATTGGGCAGATTCAGATCTTTAGGCTTTCATGATTTAGATAAGTATGGGCAAAGCCATGTTGAATTGCAGGGGAGGTAAATTTAGTTGCAATCAGAATACAGGTGCTAGGTCTGCTGGCGCCCTAGTCCCCCTTGCTGTCAAGTGACGTACGCACCAGCGTGGCGTCATGATGTCATGCCGCTTCTAAACTGGATGGGCGCCCGCCCTTCCAGTTTTTAATTATTGGTGGGGTTCTATTTTCTTTATTAATTTTGTAATGTTTTATTTTTTTTAAATATATATTTTTAAAATGCAGCCGCTCTGCTGCCCCTACCGGCCAGCCGCCCTAGGCGCCCACCTGAACACGCCTAATGGGCGAGATGAGAGATGATATTTCCAGCACAAGTCAAATAACAGTGTAACAGTAACGCTGGTCAGTATCTGTGTGCAAAATGCAACAATAAAGTATTCTCCCTGCATGCAAACACTGACATTCATTTTACCTACCCTGCAATTCAACATGGTTTTACCCACTCTTGAGTAAAGCTGGGCATACACTATAAGATAAATAGTTCCAATCAAAATATTTTTTAAGAGTGGGCAAAACCATGATGAATTGCAGGGGAGGTAAAATGAATGTCAGTGTATTCATTTTTTAAGGAACGGACCCCTATTCCAGCTATTGCATAGACTGTTTAATAATCAATACATAGAAATATTTTACAGATTAAAAAAAAATAACTTAATACAACAGTATTCTTCCATTGTAAGAAGGAAACGTGATCTACTATTAAAAATCTACAGAGAACACAATAGGATGAATTAAATACAAGAGAGGAGTAAATATGAACAGTGT
>JABWIB010001866.1:52073-65814 GCA_016617825.1 Platyplectrum ornatum | reverse complement strand
TGGATAGTGTGCCAGTTTAACTGCCGTTACATCATAATGCAATGTTTCCATGGCAACAGTTACTAAGGAAACATAACAAACAGTATATAGGGTGCATTACAAGATATGGGTGAGGATATTTATGGTGACNCTTATTTGGAGTATAANTAAATGAATGACATTTTATGTACCTATAAGAAAGACATGGGTTTCTAATTACACGCAGCGGATTGGATAGATAATTTACCTCTATGGGTCTCAGGTATAAAGATCCTTTTTGAGGTTTTTGGGGACGTTTACCAGTCTGTAGGTACAATAACAGTGGAAATAAAGTGATGTTGCCATCAATTGCATAGCAGATTCTATGGTTTATATTATAATTTTTTTTTTTTTATTCTTTTTTTGTATTTAAAATATTATGTTGGAGGGTGTGTATATATATTTCAATATATTTGATTTAATATATTGTTTTGTTATTATATTTTATTGGGGTGGAGGGGAATTAGTGGGGGAACCCAAGGCATATTTTTTGCGCACATGACTTGCTAGTTCTAGTATTGGAGAAAACCTTCACATACGGAAAACTAGTGTTATCAATGATTTTTTGGGGGGAATCTGAACTATTCTAGCGGTCTCCCCATATGAACCCCCCTTTTCCTCTAACTAATAACAGCGGTTAGGGGGGGTGAAAAGGGAGATCAATGGGAGATCAATGGAAAATGTCCTGGAATACCATATAAAATGTAATAAAATTATTGGTACAGAGATTAACAATTTATGCCAATATTTTTCTTAAGTTTTATATGGCCCTTTATAAATATAACGATATGCTGGCCTGCATCCTGTAGAACGGGTTAGCAATAAATTTGATTCTTGAATCCAGGGTTGCTTAGTAAAAATGTGATTCACTTCAATGTTTTGCTATATAGTTTTTGCCTATAAAATTGTAATTAGTAAATGGAGCCCATAAAAGCTAAACAGCAAGCAGAGACCCACCCCAATGGACTCCATGTGGGATGCAATGGGTTCCATACCAGGAGTGCCGGAACTTTTTTCACTGGGGTGGCTAGTCTCCCCCCTTCCCCTCTCTCGCGGCACCTATCCTAACGGCGCCCTACTGCAGTAATTGGAGTGCCTGTCACTGTGACGGGCCCTCGCCCCCCCTTTTCCAACACCTATGTTCCATACTGATACGCTTTCATTACACATCAAAAATTAGAAAGTCAACGGATGCAAATGTGTCATTTGCAAAATCTCATCTCAAAAATATTACACAATATTGGCGCTTGAGAGTGATATATTTTAAGCATGATTAAACATCATATAATCATACCTGGACATTTCTGTGACCTTAGCCACTTAATACAGCCAAAATTGGACCCAATAATTGTTGACGTGAATGGCTAACTTAATACCTTAACTCACATTCAAAACAATCCAAGTATAGATAAAGCAGAGAATTAATGGTAGACTCATGATAGATACAACCAATGCAGAAATATAAGTCCAGATCCTAACTTCTGATACGTTTATAATCAGATGAGCAATTCACAGAGGCATTGGTGGCAGCCTGTAGAAAGATGGCAGAACTATACATATATTACATTGTCATACCAAGTAAAGGCCACTTGCCATCACAACGCATGGAGCTAGGGGGAGATTATCAGAGAAATACACAGTGATACAATCATCTTATCGTCAGCATATATGGAAGAACTATAAGACAAAAACATGTTTCTAATTAATAAAGGTAATAGCTTGTGAGAACCCTTGGCCAGCATTAGCTGCAGATAAAGTAGGGACACTTACCACCTGGCTCTATATCAGTCTACTGGCCACTAGGGTCTGGACTCAGGCAGTGGATTATGTACAGTTAATTTCCGATGTGAAGATAATCATTGGCGCTCATGAATGAATAAAGGGATGCGATTATGTGACAACTGTTGAGATGGGAACTATGCAGCCGGGATGCTGTAAATCCCGTAACAGATGTATTCTGTGTCAGGAATATATAATGGATAATCACAAAATTTAGAATATAGTCTACAAAGCAACCCCCCATTTTTCATACTTAAAAGGATAATTACACATATTCTTAGTGACAATTAACATTTAGTAACACATTAAAACTGCACATACACTGTATCCTGAATACTGCCGGGGTCCAGACTAGGATTTCTGTAGTTGGTGGTTTTACAGCTCTGAGTGTCAGTGGTCTGGATTCTGCCCAATGTTAATTATAAAATACGTCAAACCAACACGGAAATAAGCTGTAGTTGCACTCAGTAGCACACAACCTGCATTGTTCTACCCACTGACATATGAAGTTTATGAAGCCTAGTTTTGTATTTTATCACTGCCAACAAAAATGTATTTAGAGGTTGTTATAAGGAACCTTGTAGTTGTCCCATGAATGTGCAGAATGATATACACAGTTATTTCTTTCCCGATAGATAGAGAATTAACAACAGACTGGAGCAATAATATACAAGAAGATAAATCAGTATATTAGAAAGATATATCTCTGTAACCTTAAGACTCCATGCCAAATAAAACCTAATTTTCAACCTTATAAAACAACAACTTTTAGAGCACACTAGAGACAAATATAGTAAAATATCATTGATCCACAACCTGAATGTATTTATCTTCAAGTAACTTTGTACTAGTGGGCAGAGAAGACATACTGCTTTTATTTTCACCGAATTCCTTTATTCTCTTGGTATTATCTGCCACCATCAAGACAAAAAGGATTTGCTTTTGTTAAGGTCACCAGACATTCCAGTTTACCTGGGACAGTCCCCCTTTGTGTACTCCTCGTCCCAGTGTCCCCATAAGCCGAGGCAATGTCCCAGCCTGGTACACTTGGATCTAGCATCTTCCAGGCACATTATGTATCGCCTCTCATATAATAATCCACGATGCAAAAGAAGTGATCAAATTCTCTTGTGTCCACCAAAATAGTAGGAACAGAGCCGCCTTCAGGGGGGGACAGCCAGGCCTACAGGCCCGGCCGCCCCCCTACCCCCCGCAGTGGCCCTTTGTCACTTTGTGAGTCCCGGGCCCGAGTGATCCTGGTGGTGGCCCTGAGTAGGAATGAGTACATGACTTTATGTAAAATCACACTCCACGTCCATAAAGCCACGCTCCAGGCCCAGGTTACCCCCAGTAAAATCTGGACCCCCTACTTTTATCATATTCATATATGGATGGCAAACATGCCAAACAAGTCTATATAGACATGCCAAAAGCAGGACTGTCCCACTAAATAGAGGTCATGGTCATGACCTGTAACTCTTATGGCATACAGAGGCACAGTGGTCATGTGTTACATTTCTGCTACCCCAGTTTTATTGGCATTTTTGACAACCATCAGTATATTTGCAGACATTATATTTTCCAGAAGTACACCTGTCTGAGTGGGAACACAGAGGGAAGAAATACCTACATAGTAAATAGATTATGAGGGTATGCATGCTTCCAAATAAAGTCCAACCTATGTGACGGAACTGGTAAATCTGGACCACTGATCACACACAGAAACAAAAAAGCTTCTGTAATCAAACTGAATCACATAGAAGTTAAGGAAAACTTGGAAATCTACCCCAGTAGCATTATGAATAGTGTTAACTAGGCAAACAGTAAGAACAATTAAGGTGATATCTGGAGTGGCATATAATAAACATGTTGCGTTTCTCACCATTTACAGGGATTAAGAACTCACATCCCATGGATTTTGTTTTGTAGAGAATCTAATTAGCCTGACACTTCAGTCATATTTCTATCACTTAGGGCTCAAAGAATAATTATCAAGCAGGTGTAAAAGAAATGCTCGCTAGATGGAAAAATACAAAAGGGTACAGAATTATTTTACATTTGTCTTATTAATAAAAAAAAATAAATAAAGGACAGTGTGTTGGTTGAAAAGTAAAAAAAAAACATGATGGCAGTACTATACAGTAATTAGATGGAAATGTAAAATTAAACATTTTTTTGAGTTAAAAAAACAGATCCGTCTCCTTCCATTCTGTGACCACAGCTCCCCCTATTGGTTCCAGATTAAGACTACAAGTTAAGCAACTGCAACAAAAGATTTCTACCACATACCATTTATATATAGCGCCAACATATTACCTAGCGCTATACATGTCTTGATGATTTGACAATGACATGACTGGGTGGTAACAGACAGAATGGGTGGGGAAGGGGGCCCTGTTTGCAATCTTACATTCTATAGGAGAGGTACACGGGGCAAGTCCATTATACCATGGACCATATACACTAGGGACAATTTAGTCATCTGCCAATTAACCCAACCTAGAGGACACCCACACAGACCTTGTCCTTCAAATTAACTAATGACATCAATGCTGTTAGACACGTGGGCTAACCACTGAACCATCCAGCTGCTCACACAAATTTACTACCTGTACATGACAAAAAACAGTTTTCTGTAAAATGAATTTATTAGAAACAAAAAAAGAAAGCGATATCTCAGCACATTGCAATCAACCAGTAACTATACCATTCTGTAATGCCACTATCGAGGCTTTTCTGCTACAGTGGACCTAACTCATGTGTTGAGAGATAAGCACTGAAAAAGACATCCCTGTAGCCCAGCACACGTTTGCACCATACTCGTGTTAAGGTGTGGATATGTGGGATATGTGTGGTCTCCCATCGTATGCACAGAACGCTGGATACTCTGCATGCGTGGACTCCATACTCTGCAGGTGTGGACCAAGAGCTTATTGAATGGCTGTCACAGGCCCCCTTCTCCTCCAGGCCCTGTAACAGGCAAACCTATTATTAAAAGCGCTGGTTATTTTGTTGGTCATATAAGATAAAACTCTAAACTTTGTAGCTCTTATTATGATTGTGCTCAGTGCTTAAGTGACCTTATGTTATATGGTCTGAACTGTTACTTTTCCTTTTCTTGACCCTCCAAATAGTTTATCATACTTACAATTGTCCATTTCCTTCCACCAGTGACCTCCTGTTCGGATCCTGGGGATGTGGGCCACAGTCGAAGGATACTCTCTAACTCAAAGTTCCCCGTGGGCAGCACAGTGCGTTATGTGTGTGACAAAGGCTACATTCTCACAGGGAGTACCACCCTTACCTGCTACAACCGCCAGGCTGGCGTGCCCAAATGGAGTGACCGTCCACCTAAGTGTGTCCGTAAGTAGCACACGACTAATCTCACGGTAAACAGATAAATTCTACACTCTCAATTATTTTGATTACATTTAGAGTTGTCCGGGAGACTCATGAATATTGTGAAGTCAAACCTGCCCATCCACAGCAAAAGATAAGCTGGCCATACACTATAAGATAAATTGTTCCAATCGAAAGATTTTTCAACAGTGGGCAAAACCATGTTGAATTGCAGGGGAGGCAAATTTAATTGTAATCAGGATTACAGGTGAGAGATGATGTTTCCTAGCCCAAGGGGTATATTTTCTAAGCAGGGAATTGGAAAGTGGAGATGTTGCCCATAGCAACCAATCAGATTCGAGCTCTCAGGTTCATTTTACATACTGGAGAATGTAAGCTCNAATCTGATTGGTTGCTATGGGCAACTTCCCCAATTTTCAATTCCCCAGCAAATTCCCTGCTTAGTAAATATACCCCCAAGTCTAATAACAGTGTAACAGTAACGCTGGTCAGTATCTGTGTGCAACATGCAAAAATAAAGTATTCTCCCTGCATGCAAACACTAACATTAATTTTACCTCCCCTGCAATTCAACATGGTTTTACCCGCTCTTGAAAAATCTTTCGACTGGAACAATTTATCATATAGTGTATGGCCTGCTAAAGTCTTTTGCTGTTCCGGGGGTGGGGCTTTGGGTGCGAATGATATAAATCATGCCCTCTGCCAAACCCCCATGCACCCAAACTTTGGTTTCACTCAGGATTTCCATAATTTTTCTCTTACTATATGTTTCACTTTTGGATTTTTAGACGTTATGGACTGACCACATTAGGTAATAATGATATAGTAATAATAATATAGTAATAATAATAATAATAAACCCACAGATATATGTATGAGATCCATACTTTTTATAACCTTATTTACTTTTAAATTACTATTGTACAAGAAATGTGTTTTCACACTTAATTTTAAGTTGGTTTCTGCTGTTTGCGTTTAGATGAAAAATATGAACCATGTGTAAATCCAGGGACACCAGAAAACGGTCACCAGGAACCCGAAAAAAGAATGTACCAGCCCGGGGATGCCCTCAGGTTTTCTTGCAGTACAGGATTCATGCTGATGGGAGAACACAGTCTAAAATGTGTCCCTGGGCACCCCTCACAATGGAGCCACCCCCCACCAACCTGCAAAGGTAATAGTAATAATGAAGAATGTGGAAAAGCAGTATGATGAGATATAATGTTGTTGTAACAATTACCATGCTTTTACTGGTGAGTTTCTATGTTATTTAAAATAAAATTGATAACATGATCATATGTAATAGTGCCTGCCCCAGTCACATAGCCTGCACCTTATAAGGATCATTAACGCATCAAGCATCTGAATACATTGGGTTATTGGGAAATGAATAATACAGACAGAATTCATAATAAATACATTCAATTTTAGCAAATTAAAAATACACTTATGGTACGTTGTGGGCTCACAGCATATTTCTGCACATTAGAACCATTTATATTGGTAAGGGAAATATTATAGTCACAAACAGAATATGAACTATCATTATGTTTAATATGAGCCATATTAAACTGTGCTGTTTTTATCAGATAAAATAAGTTAAACTGAATGAAGAGTGTGGTCCTAAGCAGGCTATATCAGGGGCCTGGGGCTGAAAATGATGAAAGGCCCATTGAAGTGGCTGGGGATGTGTGGGTGTCACCACATGTGGGCCACTTAATATGAATGTGCCCTTCTTCATCACACTGATATAATTAGCTGCAGCACTATGGGCTTTTTTGACAATGGGGCCTGGGGCAGTAGACCCATTAGCCCCATTATTAATCTGGTCTGGCACTACGGCGACAATAGGATGGACACTCAAACTGGTTCTCCAGACACTATATAACAGGGACCTTCCAATGTATAAGTAATTATTTATGGTCATAGAGCTGCCGCAGTATTTGTTACAGTAGATAGAATCAAATAAAATCTATGTTTTAACTGAGTTTTTTCCCTTTTTCTTTAGCTTCATATAAAGAATTTTACAGTAACCAGGGTATAGAGGGTAAGTGTTAAATACTAGAAACACAGCAGCACAGGTGGTTTTCCATAGTAATACAGGGGAGTTATATCAGGGGGTCTGGAGACCCCAAAATACCCCACATATATTATACCTTACATGGCATAAACCTCACAGGTAGTTTACATAGTATGCGATCTCCAGACCCATAACATACCACACTACCCCCAAATGTTCAGAAGAGTGGACAAACCTGGTCCTAATACAAGCCCAGTTATATTATCATTTGGTTGTGTGTTGGTAGATATAGTTATGTACAATTTGCTTTAATAACCATGTGACTTGGGGATTTTTTAATAGATAATGACCATGTTATATATCCTTTAACTTCCAAATAATGGGGAACTATTACAGCAACCTAACCTATACCAGCAAGTCTTGTTAAGATGTTAGTATGCAGAGAATGATTTATCAGAAATAGTGGGATTTTCCTGGTAATATTGATTTCTCTTCTGCCTTTTATATCCAGCTGTGGAAAAAGCTGCAGCTTCAGGCATCCCCGTAGAAGGGACTCACATCCTGCTGGCTGTCTTTGTTCCTGTTATCATGGTGGCGCTTGTAATCGCAGCAATCTACCTGTATTTCTCCAAGTATGTGAATAGAAGGAGTACAGCTCTCCACGCTGACCTCAGACAGATGTAAAAGACATCCTTCTATGTCCTGATCCCTCTCCATTATTTCCACACAGGCTACAGGGAAAAGCTCTTCTCCGCCTGCCCCTTTCTTCCTCGCCACCATACGATCAAGTAACGGTGGAATCTGCATTTGACAATCCCACATTTGAGACAGGGGTAAGTATATGATAGCCACGCAGTAATACTGTGTGTGTGGAAATCCACAATGAGCACAGGACGCATCGTAGGGTAAAGGAGAAACTTCATCTGTTCAGTGAATATTTGTATTGCAAGTGTTTGTCAGCTACATTGTAATACGTCTATTGTCCAGGCCTCACTGCTTAAACCCTTGAGAAGTTTGGAGAAGGAATACAGGGTCACAATATCTAGCAACAGTTCTTCTCTCTTATAAATGTCTAAAAGGCCCAATTACTATTAACCACATAGCAGTGGTAAATGGTGGTAAGCAGTGGATTTTTAGGGGGATTTATATATGATTGTAATGCATGTAGGATATGGTAATGGCGTGGAGATGGTGCACAATATAAAGAACTTTTTGTGTATGTTAGGATTCACAATATATATGGGATATAATGGGGGTCTGGGAATGACTCTATATACTTTATATAATGTAAATCCAAATATACCACACATACATTATAGAGATCTCAGACTTCTAATTTACTTTATACAGCGTGCCAGCCCAGATCTTTATACTGGAACCCCCCTGCGATCCGCTGCATAGACTTTAAGTAACCCAGCCGTTCCCCGATCAGACTCAGAGACTATGCACTGTATCTTGATCGCTGCAATTGTTGGAAACATCTGTGGCAATCTGAATCTGCAGTATTCAGGTTATTATGTGTAACACTTCCCTTGCACACACTAGCAACCTTACCTTAATATATCCACACTGTACCGTGTTTCCCCGATAATAAGACACTGTCTTGTTTTATTTTTGGTCCAAAAAAACACCATAGGGCTTATTTTTGGGGTAGGTCTTATTTTAATTAACATTGACAGAGATTTATATAAACAGTCCAGCTTTTATACCCATCATTCCCCTCAGTCCTGCTTTTTTTTTTTTTACAAACTGGGGAATTAGCTAGGGCTTATTTTCTGTGTAGGGCTTATTTTCGGGGCAGGGCTTATTTTCGGGGCAGGGCTTATTTTGGCCGGTTTTACAAAAATTAGGGTAAGGCTTATTTTCGGGGTAGGTCTTATTATCGGGAAAACACTGTATTTACTTGGGTGGCGTCAAACTGAGGCAGGGGCTAAACCCAGCCCTTACTATGCTATTTAACTACTTCCCCCTTCTCTATGCGAACATTCAAAACGCAAACATCCTCTTCCCACAAAGCTTCTGTCATCACAGGCAATGACCTCTTGAAGTAAATAAGTATCAGGGAGATTGCTCAACACTTTAGGGAGTCACGGAGCTCACCCACTATTCAGGGAGTCTCTCTGATGTTTAGAAAGAGTTGGCAACTAGGACTACCGTAAATTGTTTTTGATTATTATATTGTATATAAAATGTTATTGCATTTCTTGCAGGACACAAGGGAGTATGAAGTCTCCATATAGGCTGAAGAACAACCTTATTATTGCTGGGAGGAAATGTCCCTCTCCGGTGCGAGAAGGTTCTTGACTCTTGTTGCTTCTTCAGTGGCTGGACTGAATATTTTACCCCAAGAAGGAATTTTCAGCAATGTTGCAGCATTGGCCTGCACTGCAACTCCCAGCAAACTCCCAGCTCTCCTAGCCTCCTGTCCAGTTCCTGTCCCCTGTTGATTTAAGCCCTCTGTTATTCTTTCAGCCGAAGCCATGGATCCGTTCTCCTCATTTCGAGGAGCATTTTGTCCATTTGGATAGTTATGTGATCTAATGTAACTCTTAACTGCAGCACAAAGGGTTAATAGTTATAGCCAAATTAAATAGAAATATATTATAAGGGTTTAGGCTTGGAACGAAAATCAGAGAAACTTGCATGAACAATAATTATAAAGATAACAGGAAATAGACATGTGCATACAGAGATACAGTAAGGACAGATAGGGGGAAATAGGAGAGTGGATGATCACGCATTAAAGTGTAGTTATGTTATATCCTAATATCAGAAATCTTGTACCTGCTGTAGAGCGGGATTCACAGTGACAGATACACACTTTTTTGCCTGATCCCCTAGAGTGTGTTTGTTTAACTACATATGTATATATGAATTTCTATATTTGTTTATACGAGGTGCATTGGGGTCTTTCATAGAAACGTTTCATTCCCACAAAGTCTCAGTGGCCTCATGAAATCTTCCATTGGATCACACAGACTGTGGTCACCAGGGGAAAGGGATTCTCTGCTTTTTGTATTGTTGCTAATTTAACTTGTGCACTAGAACATATTTTGGGAGAGATGGAATTTTGTTTATTTATTGTAATCGCTGTTACTGAGACAATGAGAACCAATAGGAAACAGTCTGAGCTGGCCCCTAGGGACGTTATACAAATTTAATATATTAAATATTAAAACATTAACAGAACAAACATTTTCTCCTCTGAGGAGATAAAGCAGAAACAGGCTATTAATTAGATAAAGAAATCATCACAGTACTACCATGATGACTACCCCCCGGGACCATACAAGAAGCGACTTACTTTGCATGTTACCTAAAAGAGTTACCCATAAGGCTGACTCTAATTCAGGATGTCACTCAGTGGGCTATATAATATGTTCTACTATACAAGAGAATTTTCTATCTACTGGCAAAATGAGGGAAATTTAGTCAATTAGTGAACTTCAATCTGATCTTACATTTATTAGATTTGTGGAAATTAAAAATAGCATGTCTATACTGTACATTGTGCACCAGATCCAGACTTACTACACGAGAAATTAGGGTGGATAGTATTAGTAGTAGTAGTAATCGCTAGGATGGGAAAACCCCTGCTTTTGGTAAACAACACGTATTATCCTCCACCACTTCTGATGTGAGGCTATTCCGCTTATCAACTACCCTTTCAGTCAAGTAATTCTTCCGCACATTTCCACCAGTGTATATGCTTGCTCTTATATTCTGCTACTAAAACAGTCCAGTGGCAATGTCCTGTCCAGTACTTGAAGTCCTGAGCACAGCGGCAATGTAAGTCTGGATCCTCCCTACTTGTAGGCGCAAACTGGGCCTGCTGGCTGGTCATGCGTATGGGCGTCCATACTCCATAGTTCACTAAATCTTATCATATACAATCTGGCCACACTGAAAATAGAGAATTGTTGGACTTTGGAATTTCTCCAGTTCTCCAGTAACACTGGTCAGTATCTGTGTGCAAAATGCAAAAATAAAGTATTCTCCCTGCATGCAAACACTGACATTCATTTTACCCCCCCCCCCCTGCAATTCAACATGGTTTTGCCCAAGTCCTGGGTACATCAATAGTACGTAATGTCTGGATCTGGTCCATTTTGTTCATTCTAAAACAATTGCATCCCAGGTAACAATCTAGCAACACTGTTTTAGTTATATACATATCAATATGTGTATAAAGATACATCCAGTGCTAGCAGTTGCACTTAATGAAATGTTAGCATTTTACCTTTCATCAATGAAATAACATGAAAGATAATTCTATATGCTACGATAACAACATTATCAAAAGATCATAGTACATTTTATTTATAAAAGAAGTATTATATTCCAAGGATTATCATACCACAAACACCCATTTTATGTAGGAAAAGGGATTAATAATCTGGCATAAAAATGAAAGAGTTGGGTGGGCAGAGGGACATTCTTTACGCAAGTTTTGTCCTGGCTCTCGATTACTCTAAATTCATCAACCTTAATTTACTTTATTCCAAACGAATATATTCAGACTCACAGAATTTGATATGTAAAAATGTATTGAAGAATAACTGGGACTTTTACTATATGTAATGACAGCATCTAACAACAAGGACTACATGTAATCACGGCATATTATTTCAGCGATCTAGAGACAAATAAATATTAAACTTTGTATCTTTGCAAAAATGCATGTGCTTAAGGCATATCTAACACTCAACATATATAATACGTATTAAACCTTTCCTGGTCTTACTCTCCCATCACTTCCCATAATAGATCATTCAGCATTATTTCTAGTCATTATCAACTGCAGAACTTCACATGCACCATGGGAGAGGTACATGATACATGTCTTCAAATAGGCATATGTCTATGACCTAATGGTGAGAATAAGCCATATTTGTGAGTACATACTGTAAATGGGTTTAATTAGGCCATCCCTAATTTGTAGGAGGAGGCAATTGGAAATACATTGTGTGAACCCATCCATCATACCGCATACCAGTCTGGGTTTTACATCTCTTAATCTATCAATTTAATCAGCTACAATATTATTTTAGTAAAATACTTTTTATTTATTCATAAAATAAATTATTCCAAACAAAAATGGCTAGAAAAGATCAATCACTTAGATTACAGATGTTTATTAAATATTACCTTCAAGTACACCAAAATAATGGATATACTTCATACAGGAATCTAGTTGAGCTTGATGCATTCACTCATTGAAAAGCCGTAGTTGGAAGGTTCTCCTTTATCTCCCCATTATGGTTGACTGAGGGCAGACAGTAGTGTAAAGTGCCAATAGGGAAACGGTTTAGTGAAGACAATCTTACTACATGTATAAATCTATATAATTATATAATCTATATGTTCTAGGTTTTGTAATTAGCAGTGTGGGTACGTTTACACAAATCGTGTTCAATCCTGCCGTATGTATGAGCTGATTTATCCTTGTAGTAAGTGTGCTGTGTATATATTTTAGTAATGTGGAAAAGTAACATGAACACATTGCTGAGCACCAGTATCTGTAGGCATTCTAGGCAGACTGGTACCCATAGAATGACAGGTGTTCTCTACTACCTCTCCCACATTCAGGGTCAGAAACCGGGAGGTGTAGACCATTGAGAAATAGAGGACAGGTATATGGAACCAAACCACTGACCAGGACAAAACATTGACACAGAGGTAATTTATTAGAAATATTAATAATAATATTAATAATAAAAGCAAAGAACCATAGGGGAAATGAAAAAGTTAAAAGTGAGTCCTCAATATAAATACTTCCAATGGCTAATTATACACTGAGAAGCACATTAAAACAGACTTTGTATGTTTCCTTAGGATCATAAGACATTATACAGAAACCCTGTTGTATAAATGGATTTTGTGATGGTTCGCCATTAAATAAATTATTTTTGTTGATTATATATTGTCACTGGTTACTTCTTGCAATTGTCAAATTAATGGAGACAAAAAAATGTTGGTGAAGAGGTAACAAGCCATACAAGGTGCCATGAAAAGTGTAATGCAGGAAAATGTGATATAATGTCTTTTGCTAAGGGAAAGATATAAAAAAGCTTTTAAAAGGGTTATTTAAAATGTTTTCCATAGCAACCAATTATATTCTAGCTGTCCTTCACATTTCCTTTTTAGAAGTTTGTACATGTCACCCTATGTTACTGGGAACCGCATCACATTTAATATATTACAATATTATGTATTATTTATATCTAATATTATTTATTATTATGATAAGAATAAAAAAGTTGTATTTAAATGGCAAGTCACGACCTCAATTTTTATTGTATATTTAACCTTACTAGAGCGCTTGTAGTAAGGACTGGTTTCTGTCCCCCAGTCAAAAAGGTTTACTACAATAAGCGCTAAGTAAAGGTGACTAACCAAATTTTGTTTGATAAAAAATCTCCACTAAACCAGCTTATAATAAGAAAAAAAAGACATCTATTTCTTTTTTTTTTTTTCATAAACTTTTTATTGAAATTTTCAAAACAAACAACAAAAAAGGGCACAAGCTTGCATAAGAACCACATGATATGCACACAAATGAAA
>JABWIB010001866.1:32848-49038 GCA_016617825.1 Platyplectrum ornatum | reverse complement strand
GAGGACCTGCTCAAACTGGAGCTGGCAGCGCTTATATGAAAGTGCCTCCAGCCGCGAAGGGGTAGTCTGATAAGTGCGGAACGCAGACGCCGCCGGGAAGTCTCGTATTCCTCCCTAAGCCGTTTCGACTGATCTGCCATATACAAAATGATAGCGCCCCAAACCACCGTCTTAAATGCTTGCCAAAGAATAGGAGGGGTCTAACACATGAACGTGATTGTCCCTAATGTAGGAGTCCCAGTGAAATTTAAGCAGTTGGCGGAAAGAGATAGACGAAGATAGATAAGAAGGGAAGCGCCATAGTTTAGCTCCGACGCGCGGGCGACCCCACTCCAGCCAAGCTCGCAGCAACGCGTGATCCGAGAGCGCAATAGGCTCCATTGCAGCCTGGGTGACATGCGGTAGCAATCCATCGAAGAGAAAAAGGTAGTCGATCCTCGCGAGGGTACCATATGTGGCGGAGAGACATGAAAATTCCGGAACGCCCGGGTGGCGAGCCCTCCACACATCCGTCAGGTGTAAGCGATTGGCAAATTGCGGAATGCCCAGACGGGGGAGCCTCCGCGCACCCGGGCGCTACTGCTGATGGCCCTCGGGGGTAGCTACCAGTTAAAGTCCCCTCCGACGAGGAGACACTGATCGGAATGGCCCAACAGATGTCTAATTAGCTCAAGAAGAATTCCTTAGAATAGACATTGGGGGCATAAAGGTTACATACTACCAGTTGACGACCCAGGACAGAGAGCTCCACAATCTGATATCGGCCCTGCAGATCACAGCGCTGCGCTGACACCACACAGTCTAGGCCCCGTCGGGCTAGAAGAACCACCCCGTGAGCCCTGGACGAAAAAGGAGCAGAGTACAGAACTAGGAAACCTATCGTGTTCAATTTAGCGATTTCAGACGGCGGCAAATGAGTCTCCTGCAGCAACACCAAGTCCAAATTCATTTTCCCAAGATACACCAGCACCCGTTTCCTCTTGATAGGAGACCGCAGCCCCCCCCAAGTTCCACGAGCCCACACTCAGACAGACCATGATACCAGGAGAAAAGGATATCGCAGCAGATATAATTCAAATAAGCAGATGCATAGGCCACACCGAGTCCACAGGTACCCCAAGAGAGGGGGAGGGAAGAGGGGAGGGGAAGGGGAGGGGAACACCATAGGGGAAAGACCAGAAGGTAGAGCAACAAAGGGAAAAAGGGGAGACAAAAAGAGACAGTAGGGAACACACAAAAACAAAAAAAAAGGGAAGAGTGAAAAACAGCCCTACCCTTGCACCCAGTAGAAAAACACGGACTTCCATAGCAGTGAGCATCAAACCCTCCAACCGCCTCCCACCTGATAACCGCTCAGCTCCCCCCATCACAAGCTAACCCACCCTGAAAACCAACAGCAGCCCAATAACCCAAAAAAAACAAAAAAGGACTCCCCCCAGGAACATCCCCACAAAAAGAAGTAAAATATGCAGTATGTTGAAGAATGTGCCGCAACAGATAACCACGGGCGAGCAAAACATAACATAACATACATAGCCGAGCAGCCCACTCACAGATAAACACATTTTGTGACAGTATCGCAGAATATGGAAAACACAGGAGCCGGGCTGCTAAACCATGTGTCATGGTATACATGAATAGGGCAACACCAGCAGGAAACAATAAGCAGAACAGAAACCAGCACTGAAATACAATACATTATCTAAGAACCTCCAGGAAATCCCTGCGAGTTCCAGGCTAGGTCAGATGTCCGACTCAGGCATCGATACGGTGAACACCAAACGTCCAAAGACTTGGGGTAACACGGGTCCAAAGCGAGGAGATGCACCATGGAGAATCCTGGAGACCATCAGCAACATTGGGAGGTAAGAGGGGTGACTGACAACGGCCAGCACATCCAGGTAGGGCGATCTCCAATCCCCGATGAGAAAGACCCGAACAGAAGGGGACCCACTGCCAGAGCTACGGTTCCAGAAGATAAAAGTGCATCGTCTGAGGGGCTAGGCAGAAGTGAACCAGAGACGGCCGATAATGGTGTCTCCGTTGTCGACGGAGGCCTCCACCGATGTCTGCTCCTCATCCAGATATGCTTGTGCCTCGGCAGCAGAATTGAATTCCTTGAAAGAGGAGCCCGAGAAGATACGCAGACGCGCCGGAAACATCATCATAAATTTACGGTCAGCTTTAACCAAGGAGGTACAGACTGCAGAGTAATCTTTCCGGGCCCTAGCCACCTCAGCCGTATAGTCCTGGAAGATATGTAATCGGGAGCTCTCCAATTCCAGATCTCCATGCTGTTTGCTGGCGGCCCAAATAGCGGCCTTGTGCACGTAATTAAGACACTTCAATATGATGGGACGAGGCTTCTCACGGAGGTTGTCGCGGGGGGGGGGGCCAACCCTGTAGGCCCGTTCCACAGCAAAATCGCGGCAGCTAACAGAGATATGCAGCAGGGCAGGCAGAGTGGAGACCAGGAATTCCAGCAAAGCAGCGTCTTTCAAGCTCTCAGGGAGGCCAATTATGTGGAGGTTGTTCCTCCTAGCCCGATTCTCAAGCTCATCAACCTTCTTCCAGAGACGACGGGTATCTGAATCCAGCTTGGTAACTCGCTTCTGGACGTCCACTTGTGCCTTGAAGTTATCGCCGGCTCTCTGCTCCACCTCCAGGACCCGCTTGGAAATGCCGTCTACCTGACCCTGCAGGGTCCGCATGGCTTCCGTAAATTGTGCCGCCTGAGCCTGCAACAGGGGGCCGATGGCATCGTTGATCGCCTTGACTACGTCGGGATACAACAGGACCATAGGCGCCGGGGAGTCTCCCGTCTGGGCAGCCGCGCCACCGGAACCCTGGGAGGCCGACCGCTGAGAGGCACTGGACGATGGTGTCGGTGGAGCAAGCGGCGTCCGCCATCTTGGATGCGGCCCGGGGCGCGTCCGACTTGCAGTGGGGTTTAGAAGGCATAGGCGCCGTGAGAAATCTGTCCATGGACAGAGAAAAGCACCCAACGAGGTAACCGATCTGGCGGCAGCGGGGGGAGCAGGATACAACAGCCGATACGTGGTAAGTGGGGATGGCGGGTCCAGAGCTCATCGCTAGGCGGCCATCAACGAGCCGGCCGGAAGCGGAAGTCTTCAAAAAGACATCTATTTCTATTAAAAATAGTAAACCATATTACATTCAACAAGTGACCCAATACTACAAATATCCATGCAAATTTAACAGCAACAATTATGTCCTTGAGATGTCAATCGTGTGGTCAAAATAAAAGTTCTTCCTCTGAGGTGGACACTGACAATTTACATAAAAAGCTGGAATTGGAACAGGTAATAATGGGTCTCACCACTTGTATTCCTCCTCTAAAGGAAAAGGCAGCTATCTGAGTGTATAACAAGGACTGAAGAGACTCTAAACAATCGTTATGCTGTTTCAGTTGAACTCCAATTAGAGTTAAAACATTGTTCTCCCCAGAGTTGTTTGTTGTAAGTTACCATATACCGTATCGTCCACCTAGTTCCTGTTGGTTCTCTGTCACCGGTTTGGAGCAGTGTATTCCTGTATAATGTAATGGAGGTCACACTGTACTCGTGAGGTACACTCAGCTGCGAATAGCTGTGGTGAGATCCACATCCATCTGACAGTTTGTATTGATAATGCCGATGGGGCTGATCCAGAGTTGCACTTACACATTTTCTTTAGGTGCAAGTGTAATCCTGAGCAAAACCATGTTGCAATGTGAGGGGTGCTTGTGGCATTTAAATGTTATTGCATACAGAAAAAAAATACTTTGCTATTGCACAAAGATCTCACAAACTGCATGGACTTTCATTTGAAAATGAATGTTGAGCTAGTAAACTTAACCTCTCAATTCTTTTTTCATAGTTTATACTTGCCTCCCCTGCTGTTCAATGTTTGGTCCTGAAATGTAATACGAAGGTCTGACAATAAAATTACTTTTACTGTTTCACTGTGTTAATATGGTTTCCTCAGAAGCTAAACATTTTCATGTTTGCAGATTGGATGAATGATAGATGCATCAGAGTAATGGAGAATCTGCAAAGGAATGTCAGGAAGATCAACCAGTGTAGATTATACAGGAATACAGACAACTGGAGTTGTGGAGTGCAGACAGTAGTACTAGAGACTAGAGCTGTGGAAATGATGCTAAATTGTATTATACTAGCAATCATTTTCTAGAATGCAGGTATTGGTTACTATGGACAAGACGTTCAGATGTAAATCCTATTCACAAGAGAGTGAAAAGTGTAGACTGCGAGGACCCGGTAGTTTGAAGATGTGCCGGTTGGAGAAGACACTTATGAGGATTGGTAAGCTAAAGGGAGGAATGGTAAAAAGAGGTTTTGTACAACTACAACTACACACTATTGAAAATTGCATCTAGGTTCTGTTTGGTTGTTATGAGCAACAAAGGTCCATTAAATAAACCACAGGTGTCCTGAGACATGGACATTACACAACTAAATGTAACCCCCAATGGTGGAAAAAAACGACATGACCACAGCAACTATACCTACAGCAAGAATGAAAAAACAGTTTAGCAAAATACACACAGTCATTACTCATATTGTAACAGCCTGACAGAGAGAGTGTGAGCAAGCATAACTAGCCAGTGACATGTATGTTAATGGCCTGAAACTTTCCATTTCATTTCCATTAAGGTGGTGCATGTAAGGGTATGTACTAGATAAAAACCATGTGGTTTAATAGGTAAAAATAATTATAAGTAAAGCTAAACCTGGGGGCAGCTTTCATGTGTAGCTACACATAGCAGTGGTTTATGCCACAAAGTGCATTTTTTTATGGAATGGAACCCTGGGACCAGATCCAGAGTTTGTGCGCAGCGCAGGTGCAGTTTCTGCATGGATGCACTGTGCTACACATCCAGAGTTGTGTTTTTTTTGCCAAAATGAGCAACTGTGAATTGTGGGCAAAAAAACGCAGCGCAATGCGCAAGCTTCAACCCGCAGTTTAGCATCTTTGGTCTTGTTGGAATAATTGTTTTTGTTTTGTGGCAAAACAGTTTTTAGTCAACTTCATTTCTTTGCTCATTTGTCAACTTATATATAATAAATGACCTTTAGTGATTTTTGGGTAAAGTTATTTAGAAAGTTTCCTTTACAGCACTGACATTACAATTTATAGTTTGAATTCTTCACTTTGTTTTCATTAACATAAATAACATAAAAACATCAAATGAAGATGTTGTAGGACTGTTGTCATTTCCTTAGCAATTTCAAATATAAATGAAATAAGCCACTGAAATTTTTTATACAGTCCCACAAAACTCGTAGCTGGAAACAATTATATTCAAATATACTGAACTATCAGCAAAGTATAGCAAATATACCAGTTGCACCATCCCCAGGCACCCACAAGCAATAAGGCGCAGATGTTCAATAAACACAATGCGCAGAGCTGAGCGCAACACCGGACACACCCCAAAATCTCATTAAAATATTCTGGCACGCCCATTTATCGGTGCACAGAGGCACGCAGTCGCTAATTTGCGCATCAATAGCACCCGACTTATATATATGTATGCGCAGTGAAAGAAGATTAAAAAAAACAGCTCAATTCATGTGCAATGCGCAGCTCAGGAGCAGCCCCCTGGTCTCCAAGTCCAAAGTATCCATAAACATTATTTTAATCCAGATTCAGTAGTTTCCAAACTTTCTCAGTTTAAGCCACCCCTAAGACAAAATAATTACAAAGCAAAGCATGCTGGGACTTGTAGTTTGACAAGACCTGGAGAGCCGCAGGCAGCTTACCCTGCCCTATATAAATGAATTTGCATTCCACATTAACCTAGTATAGTTAAACAATCCCATGTCTCTACTGCAATGTTACATTATATTTGCTGCCAGCCAGTACTGAATTGTACATGAGATCATGTTGACATTTTCCAACCAGAAATAAGTATGCAGTAGCCACAAGCGGCCATTAGATGTCACATTAAAATTACAGCAATTGACTATACTTTCCTTTTTAACCTTTTATCCCATGCAAATACCACTGTTCACCACCGTGAAGCACAGTAATTTCACCCGAGACGTGTTACATACATAATTCTTACAACAATATATTCCAAATCTTGTTGTCTGTGAACAATGGAAATGATATTGCTCATTAAAGGTTTCAATGTACCTGATAATAGGCTGCTATGGAAATCTCCTAGAAAATAATGGCATTTCCCAGCACACCTATAAATATTACACAGCTGCATGTGTTGTATTCAAGCACAATGCATAATCCATTAAAAAGCTTAGAGGGCAGAGAAGGTCACCATAGCTCTTTCCGTACTCTGTAACTTTTCTATGGATTTGTGGCATGTTTACAGCTTTCAGGTGTCACACCTTACCCATAACCACCCCGCATCAAATACCAAGTCTGGTAGAGGCTGCATTATCAAGGCTAATGGAAGGAATCGTCTTTTGTTATTGCATTTTGCATTCAAAAACAACATGTATTCACATAATAAAGTGAAATTAGACATCTGTCTAAATGGTAAAGAGGCAATGATATGAACTGACATCATCCAGAACTAATGCTGGTCACACACTAGAGCAATTATTGGTCCGATCCTACAATTATAGAGGATCAGGTCGAAAATCGTTCTAAGGTTGTTTCTATGGATCAAAAAAGATACATTTCTGAAACCGCAGATTATAGACGGATTATAATCTGATCGGTCAAAATTCCTGATTGATTATCATCCAGGGGGACGTTAATAAGTGTGTGGGCAAGACCAATTATCAAACCCCGTGCCTCCACCACCTGGCCAGTGTTTCCCCGTCTGTAGGACTCAGCAATTAGCAGCAAATACAGAAATAATACAGTAATAGAAGGTCTTCAGGTACTTGCCGATAATTACAGTCCTACAGGCAGGGAAGCCGATATCTAAACATTTTCCCAGGGACACATCATCCTGATTATCGGCCACCTCCTACTGGCAGTGATAATCTTTCTAGTGTGTGGCCAGCTTTAGAGTGTTTTTCTTTCCTGCTCTTGCACAGATTGAAAAATGTCCACATGCATGTTCAGGACCATATCTTATGTTTCACACACACATTACTTGTACAGACAAGATCCATACAGAACGTACAAAACTGTAAAATGAATTCTATCGCCACACATAAAGCCAAAACCTGTATATATGGGGTGAGAGCACTCATGTAACTCTGAATAAATGAAAACCCTATTCTGTAGTCACTGCTTTATAAAGGTAATTAACGGTTCCAGGACATGCGCTATTCCCGTGCTCCTCGCATGCAGAAGAGTTAATTAGTATGATTTGGGGAGTTTCCATTTTTTCTCACTATTTTAAATGTCCATTGTAAATTTCCAGAGATGACTAAATAAAACAAATTCTCATTCATACAGTAATGTATACCTGGGTTCTATAAGAGGAACTAAGGTTACATTAGGGACTGACTCTTTTCCTCTGGATCAGCACGGTAGAATTTTGATGAATAAATCCAGGAACTATTAAAGAATGTAAAGTTTCATGTATAAGTTTCACAGTATAGGAGAAGTAATGGTGGAGGGGGGGGGGACAGAAAAGTATCTTGTGTGAATTGTTTCTCAGTTTACGTATCAATGAAAAAGAATTATTAACACTAACAAAGGGGTATTTCATTACCATGGGCCTGATCCAGACAATTATTGCATGTGGGACATGGAAATCACCCATGTGATTGTAATGCGCATATCCAGAAGAAGGACTTTAGTGCAGATTTTACTGCAATCCCATTGTTGTGTATGCGGGACAAGCCTTATTTCTTTATATGGATTTAAGCCTGTTGGGTGGATGGAAGCATTTAAATTGTACAGTACAGGCTGGGATGCAGACTTTCCAAATGGATCTTATCCATAGGAGACAATTCCACAGAGCGATGTGTGTGTAGAACTGTCCGTATGAAGGGAGCACTGGGGAGTGCATTATAATAACGCGACTGTAACAGATACAGAAAAATTTCATACCTATGGAAATTGTTATTACACCTGAAACATTATTCACAATGCTACAAAAACGCTTCTTGTGGGAATACCAAGAATCCTGAAAAGGTATATGGCTATGCCATCAGGAGACTCGTCTAGCCGCCCTGAGCCTTTTCATTGCTGTCTGTGACCTATTTTATTATATATGGGTCCTGCTAGGATTGGTACATGACAAAGTTTTACACTTTTGCACCTCATAAACAACTTTTAATGATGTTGTATATGATTTTAATACCAGACCACCCTATGTGACTCACTGACGGTGCTTAACAGAAAGCCATAATAACTGGTCTTTCATCGTCTGGCCTGCTTTCTGGATACAATTTACCCCTCTGAAATATTTATATAATGACAAAGTCCATTTAGTACCAAAGTAAGTCAGGTCTGACCTTAGCTTCCCCTGTACTTAACCTAGTGATCGCATTTTTACAATTAAAGCCCCAGGGAAGCTGGTAAATACAGACATGGATTCATTTGTTGTAGTAAACATCAAGCAGGCTGAATTGAAAGTATGCTGGGACTTGTAGTTTGACAGCACCTGGAGAGCAGCAGATTTCCTATCAGTGCTCTTTACTATTCCTATAGTCTACCTAAATCAACAACTGATTTACATAGTAACATAGTTGTTACTTTTCCCTAAATAATATTTGTAATGTCACAATAAACATATTATAGAACACAGATCTCTGGAGGTATTACACCGCAACTCTGTTTATCCAATAAACAAGGTCTTTGTATCCAAGTCCAAGTTGGGACAGTGTAATAGGCCTTGTTAAAATATTGATAGGCTATTGATGTACACTCCACTGATCTATGGAAGGGTTACTTGTCAGTAGTTGGCAGTGTTTACCTTTTTCCAGTCCCTGGCTGACTACGCTGTTTGTTCAATTACTTTTTGAGAGTTGGTAAGAACTTTCTCATTTATGGAAAAACAACATCTATTTATTTATTTCATTAAGTCAAAATATGAATCATCTGTAATTTTAAACTGTAGTTTAGAGCCATAATGGAAACACCTCTCAACCGCTATTGACCACAGTTCAAATGTGTCTCCATCTGCTTTTCATAATGGGTTTGCCCAGTTGCACATTTACAGCTGTTTTCGCTGTTAATTTTAGACTCTGGATCAACCTCTATGGCCTAAATTTACTAAGCAGGGAGATTGAAAAGTGGGGATGTTGCCCATAGCAACCAATCAGATTCCAGATCTCAGTTTCATTTTACATACCAGAGAATGTATGCTTAAACCAGATTGGTTGCTATGGGCGACATCCCCACTTTTCACTGCTTAGTAAATATAGGCCCATGTGTGAAAAATCATTTGCAATGCCTACAAATAAAATGTATGTGACCCTTTGTTATTGTAATGTCAAACTCATAGTATCAACATTACAATATACTGGATGCATGCTGAAGGAGAAACATAGCCTGGTTCAGGACATAGTTCTGTTGTAGAGGCTCATACACTGTGTTGGATGAAGATCATGTGGATTTTGTAGTTCCAGCTACAAGAAATCAATCTACACAAACAGAATCCTTCACATGTCGATAAGGCCACACAAACTGATTTTTTCACGGAGCCAAGGACCCCAATATCTAGAAGAATTGGCTATGGGTCAGGAACAGCGTGAATAGGGGAATGCGGGCATTCCGGAGAAGGATGAGATAATTCACCTCATCTCCATCATTTAATTTCATGCAAACCCCCCAAAAATAAATTTCAGATGAATAGTCTGATAGTGCTAGCCAGAAAAAAACAAAAAAATTAAAAAAAACAAACATTACAATATATATATAATAGTTCTGGAGACATGTCATTGCGTGGGGTCAATATGTTAAACCTGTCAGCCATTTAGCAACATGACAGCTATCATCATTTCATATCACACCCGACACTAAGTATTGTATTAGTACTATTAATGCTACAAGAAAATTCACAATTTCTAGACAATTGAATGTAAATGAATAAAGAATGAACAGAAGTTTGCTTTTACTGTATATAATGTAGTCTACATGTATTACAGTCTCCAGTTATGTACTGAATAGCTAATTGTACTGCTGACTAATGACACGCAATTTCACTTGTAGCCATTAGGTGTCTCCTTATCCAGCAAAATCATTTCTACACTAACAAATTACCATAGTCTAATACAGTGTGTTATGCTGTGAATATATGTAAGCAAAATCCCTACCCAAGATATTTTATATATAGTTTATATAGAATTGTATCAAATTCATTTAATTATATACAAAAAGCTATGCTAGCTGCAATGAGAATAATAAAAAAAAAACCCCAGTAAAACCAGTGAAGGATCCAGTAGAATGCGAAGCATATTGGACCTTTCAGAAATGAGTGGCTGCATAGAAATCTCCCCATCACAGTAATGATAACCGAGGAGAAACAAGTAGTACACTGCTCACTTCTTTTTGGGCCAGGACCTAAATGAAATCCCACAGTATCTGCATGATGCATTGCTTGCCATGGAGAGATACAAAACAGTATTTAAAATGTGTTTTGCCAGACACAAAAAGTGAAAGAAAGAAACATATGTACTATACATTCACTTACTGGCGCCCCTTTCAAATGAATGCTAGAACATAGGGGGTTTCACGAATATTTCAAATGCGTGTAGGGTATACTATAGCTGTGGGGATGGTGCATTATATATTATATTAGGTGACAGGTAATCATTATAATATATTTGGGTTATATTTTGGTATATAGTACATAGAGTACTATTCCCAGACACCTAATACCGGCATATCCAACATATATTACAGTATGTGCAATTGCATATGTGTAATATGTCGTTTATATTATGCACCATAACCAGACCCTTTATATAGACACACTATGTACATTAGGTAAATTAGTATTCTGTGGGTCTGGGAATGGTACTATACACACACACATATATATATATATATATATATATATATCATAATATATCATAGAATTATAGAATTGTGACGGTATTTGCCAAAATGAACACGGATACAGTACTGCTATACACTAGAGACTGATTGCCTGAAACAATCCCGTGAAATAAATGTGTTAGTGTACGTCGAGACTGTTGCCAGGATTATATCACTGCCACCTCCATCATGGCGCTGCGCATGCGCAAACATCCTCCCACGACCCAAACAAGACAAAACCTTCAAACGGCGCAAGAGCTGGAGTCGTCACGTGACCAACATCCACCCACTCTCCCCCTCCTGTGTACCGGTTTTGTACACCCCCCTTCTGATGCCATTACGCATGCGCGTAAATTGAGACGTAAATAGGTTTCACGTTCAGCCCCCCCCTCCCTCCTCGCTGTGTACCGGTTTGTGCGTCTCCTTCTTGTCTAAGTGCGCATGCGCTGGCCTAAACGTCACTGTATCCATCCAATCCAGGCCGTCTTCTTGGTAGCGACCCTGTCAGCCCGTCTTTCCCTGAGTGCGCATGCGTCGGGCATGTGACGTAAACATACTATCCCAGCCGTCCAGTGTTCTAAGTAGCGGTTCAAAGAACCCGTTGACCGCATTGCGCAGGCGTACTCTCTGTTACGTGCACTGGTCTAGCGCTTCTCCCATACCCACTGTGTGGAGGCTCTGTTAGCGCTCCTTGGCTCTGAGCAGTGCGCATGCGCACAGGGTTGTCTCCCGCGCAGTCACTTTGCGCCAAGTGCGCGGCCGCCGCTGGGGGAGGGGAGACGCACGTAAGCATCCGCGGAAGGAGAGAAGCACAACAGCGCGAGCGAAAAGAAACAGCGACCCCTTACCGCCTCCCCCCCCCCTCCTCCACCTTCCTATGAAAAGCGGGCCCGACATGGCCGAAGCCTTGATGCTTCCTGCAGACTGCAGCCATTGCAGGAGGAGGGACCGGCGGCCAGTCGGCTAGGCCCTGGATAGGCCTCCTCGCCACATCTCCGGCAGGGAGCGGCGCCCCCCCCTCCTGGGGACTCTTCCCATCCGAGGCTTTCTTGTGTGCGTGACATTTAGGAGAGCCTGGGGCTGCAGGCCTGCTCATTCCCCGCTGCCGTGCCCCTGATTCCCCTGTGCCCCTCCGCCGAGCACCGAGCCCCTTCCCGGGGGCCTGTCCAGACCCTGATCATGGAGACCAAGACGATCGTGTACGATCTGGACACGTCCGGGGGCCTGATGGAGGTAAGCACAGCATTACTGACTGCGGGAGCAGTGACAGCAGCGGGCCCAGGCAATGCTGGAGATCCCCAGCAATACACAGGCACTGGATCAGTGTGTCTATGTATGGCAGCCCTCCCCTCCTGGATGCCCAGCACGCAGGATCTTTGTGTATATGTATGAGTATGGCAGCCCTCCCCTCCTGGATGTATAAATGGAGGGAGGAGGCCAGCATGGATCCTGGAGCCCTGTCTCTGCCACTGTGTGTGTGTGTGTGTGTGATTGTATATCTGTGTACCAGGCTTTATATTGTGTAATCCTGGAAGGAATCCGCCATCGCCTTTGTATGGCTGGGTAATCGGGCTACACAGCTTTGTGTGTGCTCGCATTCTTCCAAGCAAGTCGACCACATAAGGCATGGACGCGGATCAGGATCACTAGTTGTAGCCGGTTTGTCTTTGAACGTCCTCCCGGCCTATACTTAGTGCATGTCTGTGCTTATTTATACTGCTGGGGGGGGGGGGTGTTATGATTTGCCCTTATTTCTGGGTTATAGCAGCACCATACAGAATACACACAATACAGAGAATAGTAATATTTGGCTCGCTCTCTTCTTTACCCTAGCAAATCCAAGCTCTGCTGGCTCCCCCCAAGAGTGAAGAAGGGGAGAAAAAAAGTAGACGACCTGAAAAGGAACCCAGGAGGAGCGGAAGGGCCACCAACCATGACAGCTGTGATAGCTGCAAGGAAGGAGGGGATCTCCTCTGCTGTGATCACTGCCCAGCCGCCTTCCATCTCCAGTGCTGGTAAGCGCCTGCAGCTACCCCCCTCTCTTTCTCTCTCTCGTCGGGGTACAGTATGTGCCACTTTGTTATTCAGTGCGTAGGACGGTGTATTTGCGGTCATTGTTCTTGTGCTTTGGGATGTGTTTAGCCTGTTCCGTTATTACTCCTGGTGCATTAATGTCAAAGATCACTCTTCCTTTACTTTTTCTATTATGAACGTCAGTAGTTAGTGGTTATGTGATGTGTGAATATTTAAAGTGAATGGTTTGTTTCTGTAATATTTTACTTAAAATAGCGTCATTCTTTATTTGCAGTAACAATGGGTTATTAGACGTTTCATGCCGTATTTATATTGAATGGTTATTTGCGTATGGATTCTGTCATTGACTATACATCTTATATATATATGGTTTTGTAGTAAGTTGCTATTGAACACTTAATGGCTTCTTTTTCATTGTAGCGGTGATAACATCCTATGGAAGATGTGTTGCAATCAGCCACCACTAGGTGGCGCCTTCCGCCCTTTCTCAGGGATAAACAAGAGCAGCTATGTTCTTTCTTTCAGTAGATTGGACAATGTGAGCTTTCCTCGCAGCAGTGACACTGTGTTTGTGTTTCACCAATTGCAGCTAATTACTAGCTCCATAACTGTGTCAGAAGCATGACTAGCATTCTGACGAGGCTGGGTTTACTAACACCATCAAGGGCTGCAATGCACAGCATTGGTGCTGACATACAAGTTAATTATGGTCATTTTGGTTTATTATTTACTTGCCAGAGGCTGCTTTTTATTAGCACCATCGTAAGTGTACATTTCTCAGTTACAATTCTAGTTACCGTGGGAGAAAATATAATTGGGCCTGAATAACTCTCCTTGTAAAAAGCGCTCAGTGGCGCTGGGAAGGTTGCCAGCATTGTTATTCAAGGACGACCTTTATTGTATATGATTGAATACTGTGTGTAGGGAACGCTTTCCAGAACTACGTCTTCCTATCCGAAGTATTTATTTCAATATATTTTGGTGGTAAGTATGCTTTCATGGTTATAGTAATGTTATTTTGTGTCATTTTGGGACACTTGAGTAGTATATATTTTGTTATGGAGGTGGTTATGTTTATATCCGGATTCAATGAAGAACGTTACTCTACTCATTAGTCGTTTTGGCTGAAAGTGAAACACTTTGTAAATAGTCATTCTTAAGTGTTGCTATTTTTGAATTTGGAGTTTAATGTTAAATCAACCAATGTGTGACTTATTTGTCTTTGTTCGATATAACGGAGTGTACTTTATAGAGGGGCTTCTGTAATCAATCAGATACTGTGCCTGGCAGCGTGTCAGGACTGCTGGCATAAGTGAGCAGAGTCACAGAGCATAGGATTTTGCAGGATTTCCGTACTTCGTTATATTCTGTGTATTCTGTATGTATTTTGGACACTGGCCTAATTGTTGAATGCAGCCTTATATAAGACCAGGTAATGTGTGTTCTGTGTAAACAAAGCTGCCATTTTAGTAAAGCAGTAAATGGAGGTGGCACAGGCAGGAAGTCCTTTGTACAGTTTCGATAACGTGTTTTTGTCTTGAAGACAGTACTATGTGCTTTGTGCAATATAGGGAACTGCTGTGAGTACACGCGAATGGCTTGTGAGCAGAGTAATCTTCCCATCCAGCTCTGTCTGTTATGATCCAGTTTTATGTTATAAAGATGTATTCAGATAGGGAATATATTCCTGATTCAGTGTTGCTAGTGCTGGTTATCATTTCCTTTCTCTTGTAAGATAGTAATCTTAAATCATTTCACCCCTGCAAGATTTGCAGCACACAGATGAATTCACCATTAGCAGATACACAATGTGCTTTACCCGAACCTGATCACAGAACAGCAACGACCAAAGGAGCAAAACTGCACCTGGCCAAACCATGTTACAATTGTAACGGTGCAGATGCTTCGTGCAGACATGTAAATACCAGCTGCATTCACAGAGGTTCTACTTTACTGAACTTCTTTAAATGTAAAATTTTAACATTTTCATATTTAAAATGTGTCTTCTCTGGCACATGTGCGTATCCCATGGGGTGCTATAGGCTTTCCACATACATGTATTACCACACTTTACTGATCTCCCTCCTGCAATTTCTGCTACATAAGTGGATGTTCATCTTTTTAGAGTCTTGTGCACAACTATGACTATTACCCAATATGTCCCGTCCTACAGTGTGTAGTGTTTGTTTCTAGGATTTCTGGTTTGTATTTTTTATACAATATATAGGGATTTTAGAGCCACTAATAAACCTTACGTTATATAAGTATGACGAGTGTGGTTATCCGTTTTATTTGACTTCTAATATGTGGTTCCTGTGTGTTTTGTGTAGTGTTGCTGAGACATCATACATACCCATTAAAAATGCTGCCTGGCATGTCATACGTGCACTGGTTACAATGAAGCTATTTACTATATCTGCCATTTACCCTGGTACTCAATCCAAATGAGCTGATGTTATATTGAGTGTATTAATACATTAGGTGACCAACTCTAAACACTTTTACAGTTATTCTGTTGGTAATGTGGTTTCTGATTCTTCTAGTTGTATTGGGGGTGGTTCTGCATCAGCTTGTGTATATAATGTGTTATAGGCTGGTGGTTCCCAAACATTCTGTAGCACCTTTTGGACTTTGGCTGTACTATTCTATCTCCAATCCCCTTATCTTCCCCCTCTCTCTCCTTGGTCTCTCTAATCTCAGACCCCCCTTTTGTTCTTAGTTCTCTGCACACCTGCCCCATGGTTCCTTCCTAAGCTGGCTGCACAATACAGCTATTATCGACCTGTTCATCCAATATCTGATGGTCGGAACAAAATCTGTATCTGTAGTCGGTGTCCAGGCAGTAGTTCATGTTATGAATACAGGATATTCAGTGTCTGCAGGAGAGTTAGTGACAAGAGTTAGTCCTGTTTCTTGGCCATCTCTGGCTGGGAGTGTTACTCACTATGGTGTATGGCAGCTTTACATTGTGTCTGCAATCTTCCTTTGGTTCTGATGCAGGATGATCTCTTCTTCTATGAGCGTGTGGTACTGATGTGACCCGGTCACTTGTCACCCAGATGTCGCTGCTAGCAGAGACCAATGAAGACTGCAGGTGGTCATTGTGTCCTGCAGTGCCATGGTGCACACATTGGGAACTGATGTCTTAGTTCTTGTTGTGGCTTTTATATGGTGGTTGGTTCTTGTTGTGGCTTTTATATGGTGGTTGGTTCTTGTTGTGGCTT
>JABWIB010001866.1:15524-27530 GCA_016617825.1 Platyplectrum ornatum | reverse complement strand
TGTGGCAGGTGGTTACACATATGTTGTATGCATTACATGTGGCAGGTGGTTACACATATGTTGTATGCATTACATGTGGCAGGTGGTTACACATACGTTGTATGCATTACATGTGTTATTAAATAATGCATCAGTATTTTTAGAATCATACTCTCATGTATGTTATGCCGTCTTTACATACAAGTATCTTTGGCTGGAGATAACTAATTCAGTTCCTATCGGAGAAACAGGCAGGAATCTCTTTCCCGGTCTCCAAACATGATTCATGTAAAGGTCATTCCATCTCTGTTGCGATGACAACCCCTGTGCAGCGAGGTGCTATGTTACCATTGCACGCTTATATTGAGCCCATTATGTCTGGAAAGGCATAGGATAGATATCACTTTACACACGTGACACGCTTTACATGTCTGTCCTCTGTTTGAATGTGTGGAAAGGATATTAAAATGATTGGAATATACCATTACCGTGGCTCTTGTGTTATGGCTAATCATGTGGTTTTGTTTTTGTAGAAACGCGAGCGTAAGAAGGAACTGGGCCAGGTTAATGGATTGTTTGAGAGATATGGCAGGAGGACTGTGTCGCCCACCTGTGACATGGATTTTTCCGAGCGAACTGCTGGCAGCTTTCGAGCCCTTGCCCAAGCTAAGATGTTAGAGCGGAGGCTAAGCCGTCCAGGGACCCCTACATCCAGTGCCAGCACGGACACTCCGAACTCTGAGCAGAATGACATGGATGAGGAAATGATTGATGTGGATGATGAAGCCTCTGCGGAATCGGAGTACAGTCATTCCCAACTCAAGAGACCATTTCAGCTCCTCATTGCGGCAGCCATGGAGCGTAATCCTACCCAATTTCAGCTGCCCAATGAACTCACCTGCACCACAGCACTTCCAGGTCAGTGATGAGGATCTATGCTCCTAGGCAGGATAGCAGCTTGTCTCTGAGTGCAACAAGGGGATTTTGTTGTTTTCAGCTTCATATATTTGTGGTTGGTTTATTTGATTTTAAGGTGTTTAGTCTATGCACAACTGTATGCCGGGTGGATACATACAGCACCACAATAGTGCAAAGCTGTAAGGGCTTGCTGTAATACAGTGCAGAGATATGCTATTAACTAAAGCTCTGACTAATCTGAAATAAGAAGCCAATATGATATTCTAAAGGCGGTGGAAGAAATGGGGTAAAATGTCAGCCACTAAACAGACAGCTTAACAATGACCATCTGCGTCGGCACAATAACCATGGGTAGCATAGGAGAGCGAGAGATGTCTGCCAGCCCATACACCTGAGAAGGTAGACATTAGACAGTCTAATCCCATGCTTCCTCTGAGGCCTCATCCAAGTCTCTCTCCCAGGCCTTTCAATGTATTAGTGATGTATAGGGGCCATGTTTGAAAGAGCCTAAATGTGTAAAGGGTAGAATTTTATTTTTGTGCTGTAGAAATGGTGATACCACTAGGGCCAGTGGCAGTGTAAGGGAGTGACATACATGTAGATGTGTTTACAGTCTTCATATGTAAGTAATAGTTTTCTTTTCCACAGGCACCAGCAAGCGGCGGAGGAAAGAGGAAATGACAGGGAAAAATGTGAAGAAAGCACAGCACGAGTTGGATCACAATGGGCTGGTTCCGCTACCAGTGAAAGTCTGCTTCACTTGTAACAGGCATGTACAGTAACAGACTAGAGCCTGTCACGCTGTATAGTTACAGAAGTGTCTGTAGCATTGTTCAGTCGCCATATATTATAGTGCTCGGACAGCTGCCTACCCCCATGACAAATGCTGAATAACATTTTCAAATTCCTCTTGTGTTCCAGGAGCTGTCGCGTGGCACCTTTAATTCAATGCGATTACTGCCCTCTATTGTTTCATATGGATTGTTTGGACCCTCCTCTCACTGCCATGCCAACTGGCCGCTGGATGTGTCCCAACCATATTGAGCACATTGTGGTGAGCGGCTATTTTACATGCTGGTAATGAAATGCTGTGCTGACCTTTCATGTGAAGGTGTCTTTTTACCTACTAAGTGCAAATTTGTATTACTCTGGTTTCATAGAGGTTTGGAAGGGTCTAATAAAAAAATACTCCATACACTGTAATTATGTCTTCTGCCCATAGAGTGGTTACATTACCCATTTAATGCCTTTTCCTGCGTTTTCAGCTGAACCAGAAGAGTATGACCCTGAGTAATCGATGCCAGGTGTTTGACCGCTTCCAGGACACCATTTCACAGAACGCGGTGAAGCTGGACTTTCTGAGCCGCATCCACAAGATACATCCTCCGAACCGCAGGGTGTTGCCATCAGCCAGGAAAAACACAGTCAAGGTACGTCATCTTGAATGGCTTTGCAGGCTAGGAAAGTTAGTCAGCAGCATGAATCTATTCCTTGGCATATAAATATATGGGAGCGTAATAAACAGAAATGTGCTTGGTAGAAAAGCACCAGCACCCAGTAGTTACATTAAATGTTTTTGGGCTATGATCATTGTCTATATTTTTGCGTGCGGGTTTCTATTTTATAGTCTTTTAATAGGCACCATATAACCTTTTGCAGGTTCCAGAAGCTATCAAGGCCCAGTACCAGTCACCTCAGCAATTGCTGCCTCCTGCAGGTATACGAGACGGCGAGCTGATTTGTAATGGTGTACCTGATGAATCGCAAAAGCGCCTCCTGCACTCTGAGCACTTAGCTAACCAAGCAGAGCAACAAGAGGTTAGTTCAGAAACAAGTTAATATGTATTAAACCACCAGAAGGAACATATAGAATAATCAGTATGTTGGGGGATATGTCACCTAAACAACCCATGTGCCCCTTCAAATCTTTTATCTTTGACCAGTTCCTCGTTAGTTTTACCTGTAAGTACCTAGCTGTCAGATGATGCATATATAGCTTTTAATATAAATGTTTTGTTTTAACTCTTTAGTGGCTCCGTAGTGTGGTTGCACTTCAGTGCAGCATATTGAAATACTTATCTGCCAAGCAGATGCCAACCCATGGATCAGATGATGTCGACTTGTTGGATGTTAAGCCAATCATTGCACCTGATGGTTCCGTTTCCAAGTCTCACCAGCATGCTGATGGCAAGTCCCAGTTTCCTTCATCATTAGGACTGTGTCCCGGCAGTCAGGCTATTACATTGGAGGAAGATGCTACTTACATGGTGAAACCTCGCCTCTCCGCCAACTGCGGCACCTCGAATGGACCAGCTGTGTCAGAGTCTAAATCAAACGGTCCACACGCCTATAATGTTAGCCCAGGCCCCATGGAACAATTGACTGACCACCAAAGGATAACTGGGGCTAGTACTGGCATTTCCGTACTTTCTCAGAGGCAGACGTGGCCTCGGTCAGGTACACCACCCACAGCAACTGTTCTCCCAAATCATGTGTTGAAGACGGAGGGTACTGCGGGACCTACACTCTGTACCCAGAGGCTTCCAGTGCCTGCTGTTACTCCAAATTCCTGCACCAGTCCTGACATTTCTAGCACTTTGTCACGTAAACACGCTCAGACGCAACCCGGACCTCCATTGAGTCAGCCAGATGCCCGGCCTGCGGGCTCGCCACTGTCTGGCACCAGGGCACTTACTCCTCCACAGGCTGTCTGTGGTGAACTCTCCTCTGCAGCTCCTGGAGCCTCCAAACTCTGTGCAGCAGCTCCCCCTACAGGTCAGTTACACTCAAGATTAGTTTTATTGTATGAAGTCTATTTCGCCACCAGACCATAGAAATACTAATGGTCACAGAATAAGTTGTGTTGCCTGTGGTGTTGTGTATTTTATATATGTTGCGGGTATAGTTGCTATTAGTATGGCTTAGTTTTATTGCGGGGGTAGTACATTCACTGTTCTCTTATTCAGTCTATTTCTATTTTACTTTTATAATATTTAAGATAAAGAATTGTACCTGGATTCTCAAAGGAGGTTGATATTTTTGAGTTATCTAGAATGCAGTGTAACAGGCTATGGAGTCAGAATGGTTTTTTATTTTGTATGCTAAATAAGTCTTTTTCCAGATTGGGCTCAGGCCATAGGCAACTGCTAGTACAAAGCGTCATGGGACTTCTGTTGATTCCAATACAGTTTGAGTCTCTATTAGTCAAGGTCAAAAATGTCATTGTATAGACATGACCTGTTGACGCTGCATTTGTCGAGTATTGTGATCAGTTCTGGAGGCCATATCTGCAACAACATAAATACATTGGAAACTGAAGACCAATGTGGTGAATGCACCATTAGACATATGATAAAAGAGTAAATAAACATTTATAGCTTGGAGCATAAGAAGTGCTGGTGTATAGCTGCTTTCACATATGAATGACTTACCAGGTACAGTAGGATTTTGGTGTGGAAAAGCCTCCTGAGGTGGTAAACAATATTGTGCTTAACAATATATGTAATCAGAAGGATATCCTAAATCTCAGACTAAGATGAACAAAGTCTAGAGGCCATGTTTTTGTTTGGCTGTATAGCTCTTATGTGACTACAGACCCGTTACTTAGTGAGATTTACAATCTATTTTAAGTAGTTTTACACTGCAGCCTGCCTCTGGAAAGTAGTGTGTCTGTGTAATAATTTCTGTAATAATGGCACAGAGTTTTGTGTGTACACAGAATATCGTGCTGGTTAGTATTTATTGTATTCTCTGCTACTTGCCTGTTTGGCTTCTATCATTCATTCATTTGTTTGTTTGGAAATTGAAATATCGGCAGCTGAGCTTCACTGATAGGTGGCATTTTGTTTAGGGGCAAATGACATACTCATAGGATAAATATCACTTGCTAAGAAGTTTTAGGATCAATATGGAGACAGATTTCGTTATGGTGTGAAAATGTTCCGTATATAAAGTGTAGTTGAGCTGTTCTCTTCTCTTTATAGTCTCCGTATTGATAGATCATGTTTTCCATTCTTTTGAACTCTCTAATTTCACCGCCCTTAATAGAAGTAAGGAATTAGTTTTTCTTTATTATTATACATGGTGTAGGTGCTCTGTCCTCCAGTTGTAGAAAGATGTGTCCCCTGCAAGGAATCACCATTTCTCTTAGACCTCTTGTTATATAATGTAATTACATTCATAAATCCTCGCCTCTGCTAACCTGCTTGGTCTTCCTCCATAGATGGTAAAGTACGACCTAGTTCATTAATATTTGATGGCACTTTGGTCGGTTCTTCAGCCATGATGGAGCTCACAAATTCTCTCAGAACACTGATGGATGGAAATGGAGGTGAGTAATGTTAGTGAATTCAATCTATAATCTGTTCTCAATTCTGCGCAAGCCGCATTCAGCGGGATTAAAACTGGAATAGTGGGGATGTTGCTCAAAGCAACCAATCAGATTCTATGCTGTGGGCAACATACCCATTTTCCAATCCCACAGTTAAGTGAATTTAGGCCCTGCTGTCGACTCCAGGTTATCGATCTTCCTGGATTTTAGGAGCAATACCCAAATAATGGGATTCTTGGAGGAAATCCTGGTTAGTTGACGGCCTCATTAGGGCAGTTTAATGATTTCATTTGCAGAGATCTTGTAAATATTGGTTTAATTTAGAGCAGGATTGATCAAGGGTTTTCATGCACTTTAACATAGAAGTAAATTTTTGCTAATACTGGCAGCACGCAGCCAAAAGCATAAACATTTCCTGGTTTAGGTGGGTTTTTTATGGTTGACTAGTACAGTATCTAAATACACAAATACACTTACTGTATTACACTTGTATTTTGTTTTATGAGTGTTCTATTCTGCTTTCGCACTGTAAAGATGTAACTTGCTGTTTATTAATTGTGCTTGTTTTATGAATGATCATTCCAGAGATCCAGATAAATCTGCTGGATGAAAAGTTGGTAAAGTTCTTGGCCATGCAGAGAATCCAAGAGATGTTTTCTTCCAAAGACCACCATGTAGCAAGTGCCACCCGTCCTCAGCCAGCTCCTTCTCTTGGACATCATGTGGAAGGTGGGTTTCTATGAAGGTTGTGTGGACATGAGAAGCAGATTTACATGCGCTCTCAGCATTAAATATAAGGGTCAACATTCTCGGTTTATGGGGTAAAAAATTCTGTTTCTTTTTCCAGCTCACAGGAGAGATGTTCAGGCCAGGGCTGTGTTCTACCCCCTGATGATGGGGACTGGGGCACCTGTGAACATGTGTTACCGGACTCTCTACATCGGCACAGGTTAGTTTTAGGAGTGAAACTATTGCTTATATTGCCAATAGAAAAGATTTCCTTAATGCGACAATGTCTGTTCTGCTTGATAAGACTGCTGTCTGAAACACAGCTATGCTCCAATACATGGTCTTGTCTCATTGTAGGAGCTGACATGGACGTGTGCCTTACAAATTACGGTCATTGCAATTATGTGTCTGGCAAGCACGCATGCATATTTTACGATGAGGTTAGTAACGTACATTGACTTTTATTTCTCTTTTTTTTTCTTTATTTTTATTATAGAAACCTGGTGTTCTTCTAAATGGCTCTTGATTCCACAGCTTGTGGAATCATTTTAGGGTAATTATTATACCCTAGGTTGATATTTTTATCCGATATAAGGCATCTGTGATAAACCATGAATGTCTATTCTTGTATTACCTAAACGATCCTCTTGACTTCACTATTCAGCTAGTCAGAATGTGTGTTGGTATACACCCTTCTGGTATACCGGCTCTTTCCCAGCTAAGCTCTGCCTCTTGTTTTAAAATCTGTTACAAAGATCCTTGTATATGATGCTCCAAATCTGCATGGTAATGTTTTTCTTTTCCTCTCCCCCTTGTAGAACACAAAGCATTATGAGCTGCTTAATTACAGTGAACATGGAACTACTGTTGACAATGTCCTCTATTCCTGTGACTTTTCTGAGAAGATCCTCCCCACCCCTCCCAGCAGTATTGTTGCCAAAGTGCAGAACGTTATAAGTAAGTCCTTGGTTTCCCCTGGATTTATTGCTGCCCTGTTCTGCAAATGATTTTTGTAATTTACTTTAACTTTGAAAATTGTGTGACTTTAGTCGTCCAGCTTTGAGTCCAGATTATGTGAACCTGTATTTCATTGGTCTGTGGTTGTCATTGGAAAATGAAAAATAGGGCACCCGGGCCAACCTATGGCTTTCCAGGTGTTGACAAACTACAAGTCTCGCTGAGCTTTAACGGCATAGACATAGTACCTGACAAAGCATGCTAAGGCTCGTAGTTTGGCCACAGGCTGACCAGGCCTGCCCTGTGTGATTCACTAGTTGTGAACATTGTAGCCTGTGATGGTCTTAGTATTTTGAATTATTGATAGTACAAAATACTATGTAGAAATTTGATTTGTATTTCTTTCTCCCTAGAGCACCGTAAGAGCCAAAATCCTGAGCCAGAGACTGTCAAAGAAGAGCCAGTTATGAACTCGCAGGCACAAGGTCCACATGCACAACCCTGTAATTGTAAAGCCAGCAGCTCTAGTCTCATTGGAGGAAGTGGAGCAGGCTGGGAAGGCACTGCTCTTCTACACCATGGAAGCTATATCAAGCTGGGCTGTATTCAGTTTCTCTTCTCCATCACAGAGTTTGCAACAAAACAGCCCAAGGGTGAGAGCGATGCCTTAGCACAAGACCTGGACATGGAAGACAAGCTGTCTTTGAAGTCGCCCCACCAGGTGCCCGTTTTACGGTCCAACTCTGTTCCTTAGGAGCTAAACACTAGAACTAATGAGACAAAGAACTCTTCCTGAAATATGACCTAACTCGTCCAGCGGCCTCCTTTGCACCCCTGTAATGGCCAGAAGGAGTTTTCACATTTGCATGATATGAAGAAACTTCATGTTTTATTTGTTTTGTTTTTTTCCTCTGCTCATTTTTAGGGGCATTTGCACATATATTTCTATCATACATTTCATATATTATAAATATATATATAAATATATATTTTTTTTATTGTGAGACTCAAAACAGCCCTTCCCTGTGGTAAGTTTACCCGGACACAAAAAGTTTTGGAGACCACTGAACCAAATTTAGGATTCTCCCTTCCTGTTCAAGTAACTGTATAAGACGCAATTAACTCATATATTTTGTGCCAGTGACCGTTTTTTATATAGAAAACCATTTCAGTTTTCCCATTAACAATTATTTATCTGCTTACAACAGTATCCCACTACAACAAACCTTCAATCTAACCAGAGCTGCAATAAGACCATCTTCTTCACCATCACAGCAAGTGTGGCTTCGGGATTTTGTACATACACAGCAGATGGCCGCCCTTCGCCCTGATTTCTTTTTCTTTTATTTTTTTTAAATGTATACAGTGCCGCGTGTTATATGCCTTCTGGCTCCTGTCTGTTGTAACAAAACATTTTGTTGTATACTACTTTTGTCCCCTCTTTTTTGTTTATTTTTAACGTGATACTGCCATTTCTTCTCGGAGATTGGACATACTAGATATAATGTAAATATAATTGTATCGTTTTAGATTTTACAAAACATTTTTTTCCCTGTACTCTGTGTATATATATACATATATAAAAAGTTGATTCTTTCTGCGCTTACGTGTAATGCCTTCTTATGGAGTTTGTACATTTTACCAAATGTAAGTAGCAGCAGGCAACATTTTTATGGTCTCTGTATATTTATTAAGATGTGATGACATTAGTTACTGGTGTTGATGACCCAACCCACAGAAAAGAGTTTTGTGTAGCAGTAGACCATTGCTTGCTCAGTGTTTTAATACCATATAATATAATTGTGCATCCATTGACAACAATGTGTTTGCCATATCCAGTACCTTCTGTCCAGTGAAAATGTTTTCAATGCGGTATGAATGAAGTGTTCAACCCACCATACAGGAATTTTGTCTTAACCAGCTCCCCCAAGCTGGGTACACATCAGAAAGATCATCTTTCCAGTCAACAGATAAATGACCCTCACAGCAGAAATCTGTTACATGTGAACTCAACAAAATGCATGTTATGTGAATACACATCTATCAGATATCTGCTGTGAGGGTCATTTATCTGTTGATTGGAAAGATTATCTTTCTGATGTGTGCCCAGCATTAGATCCTGAAGAGTATCAGCTTAAAACAGCTTTATCGCAGTAAATTTTGGGGAAGGTTTAGTCATAGAATTATGTATTCCGTCCCACAAGATATTTCTGTACATGTACCTGCTGAATTTATTATCACAACAGCTTGTTCTCCTATGGAACTTTGTAGACTTTGATTTTATAGAAATGTTTTAGAATTGTATTGAGGAAAAACCTTATTTTATAAAATCACAAAGTTTAGTCTCTGAACTAAGCAAAGCAAACATTCAGATATCTGAGACGTGATGGGGAAAATAAATGCAGATCAGAGCATCACAGTCTCTGCATTTCAGGAATACAGGTGATTGGATTTCAAGAGATGAATAGTGACCATGAGGAATGTGGTTATTCCAGTTTTGGAATCTGCTGGCACAAGATCTTTTGAAACTTCAATTCAGGCGCACATCAGATTCTGGATTATCCAAGCCATTAAAGTGGGTATTTTCAGTAGTATTGACTACAGGGACGGCATTGTGGTTCTGTCTCTAGCAGACCAGCGGTGGGAAAAGGGGACCATAGGGTAACTGTACCTGCGGTATCTCCTGGATGTCTCATTGCTTGGTCCTAAACTTGGAAACACCATGGCAGCCTGTATTTATCAAGCCCTGCAGCAGAATAGCAAAACACCTTGGTATACAAATATATTTTTTTCTGACCACAATAAGCATAGAACCTGATTTTTGCCAAAGTAGTAATACAGATTATAACAGAGATAACAGAGAACAGGTAGACAGTTGAACACATTATGTTATATTTCCATATGTTAAATTTGGCATAAGCTAACCATTAAATTGTACAAAGCTATTATGGTTAGATTTATACCTTCTGGAGATTAACTATTCATTTACATGGAGGTAAAATATTTATAACAAGAACATTTAAAGCATGTACACCAAACAAACTCTAGTATGAAGACTTCATACTTGTGTGGCATGATGAATAAAGCCATACAGACATGCAACAAGTTCATCTGTTGAAAACCATATACCAGAAAGGAAAATAAATGTAATATAGGTGACTATGACTTTCTTGTGATCCCGTCAGTCCCATAGTGGTGTAGCAACTTGAGTAGAGATATGATCATTTTAGAATTCTGTTGCTCTGTAGCTGGCTAAGTGAATTCTTGTCAGTGGTCATCCTCATGAAGTGCTATTTTGCCTTAGACCAGTAGGCTCAGACACGTGAAGACACACTTGGCCTGATTCTATTCTTCGCAAAGACTGGAAAAAGCTGTTTACACAGTTTTTCCCGTCTATTACAGTGCTAAAATTAGTCTTTTTATATGCCGGGGGGTGCAAAGAAGATTGAATCGGGCCACTGGATGCTCAACATGAGCAGTCTGTGTGTTTTTAGCTACTAGTACATTAGGGTGTGAAATGTAGCAATTGTTCTGATTTTAGACTGTTAGTCCTAATACGCTGCTTATAAATAGAGCACACCTTCCACTGGCTTTATGTACCAGCACTAGCCAAGTGGTGCATCTTCTAAAGCCTCACAAAATAATATACGTAGACATCCGCATAGCACTAGGCACATGTAACGTTTTAAGGTGCTAAGGGCTTCTTTACATATACCTATCTGCACTCTTCTATGCTAAGTGCAACAAACACCAGAAAGCCAATCTGTATGTGTGTATGCATAAACATTCCTAGGGCATTATTCTGCCTGATAATCCAGTATTTTGGCATGCAATACAGTCACCAACTAAATAAGTGGTAGGTATTTTGAAATATAACTATTAAAAAATAAACTTCAATGGTGAAGTATGTAGAAATATGACAGGTCAAAACATTTCTACAACGGGTAAGATTATATGGGAAGGGTATAGCATGGGAGTGAGGATTAGCAGAAATTGATTTGGGGGACATACTCACCTGTTGCTGCTGGGGATTCATGGTGTCTTCATTGATATTAATAAATAAATATTCTAAAGCGTACACATGTATACAAATGGGTAAATTTGATGTGCCAAGTGACGCGCTGGAGTGCAGGTATTCATAAGTTGGGCACTCGCTAGAACAATTGTTGTACTAGTTATGGTGAATGTACAGAATAATCTTTCTATTGGGTCACAGAAGATTAGATCAGTGGTTCTCAAACCTATCCTCAGGACCCTCTAACTGCATGTTTTCCCCCTCACTAGCCACACCTAGCTCCTCCCATTGCTCACCCAAGCCCTGCCCCTTTCCCATTTACAGACAAATAAAGAAGGGCGGATGGGACAATCATCCTAAATTGGGACTGTCCGACTGGGGGCAGTTGGGAGATATGCATCTACATTGTGAAAACTAAATGTATTCCTAGCATGCTGCTACTACCATGTCCAAAGCGTAGCGAGGATAAGTCCACTTCGCACAACCAGGGGTTGCCGACTGTCCCTGGATATGATTCAATGTAAATCTCTGCCTTCAGCCTGATTGTTACTATACCATCCTCTGCAGAGGATAGTATGGGCAGGGATATGGCAGGGGATGATATTGGCAGGGTATGGTATGGGCAGGGATATGGCAGGGGATGGTATGGTCAGGGTTATGGCAGAGGATGGTATTGGCAGGGTATGGTATGGGCAGGGTTATGGCAGGGGATGGTATGGGAAGGATTATGGCAGAGAATGGTATGGGCAGGGATATGGCAGGGGATGGTATGGGCAGGGTTATGGCAGGGGATGGTATGGGCAGGGTTATGGCAGGGGATGTGTTAAAGGTAAAATTAATAATATAAATAATTATATATAATATCAGTCTTTAAAAGCTAGGCCTATTCAGGTGATGTTAAAGGCTAGGCCTTTTCATTCAGCCACTCACAGTTAAGTCTATTCATGACATCATTATGGTACCGCCTCTAGCTAGAAAAAGGCAGAACGGCCTTTTGGGGGACACACTCATACACACATTCAGACACATTCACACTCATACACACATTCAGACACATTCACACACATTTACACACATT
>JABWIB010001865.1:53362-71579 GCA_016617825.1 Platyplectrum ornatum | reverse complement strand
CAGTCCACATACATTTACATACACATTATACATCTATAGTCTCCTGGAGGAATTGTAATATGCTTGTAATATGTATTCTTGGTATATGATGGCTATGTGTATCCTTAGTCAGTGTAAGTGTNATTTTGATTTGTATTACTGTATCAAGCTATTCTCTGTTCATTTCTTGTCAGCTGAATCATAAATGCCCATTCATCACTTAAATATAAATGCCATGTTTGTAGTATTAAAGTGGACAAAATCCAGAGCTTAAAAATATAACAAAAACGGTTTAATCATCAATTACCAGNTTCATGGTATCATATCATAATGGANAAATGAGAAAAAAAATCTGGAGAGAAAACCTATTGAGCGGCTTCTAAACATGTGACACCAGCAACCACTGGCCTGTGCTTTTTATTATTCCAGTCTATGGTTTTCCTCNTAGAGCAGTACAGCATTGCATGCAAGCCTTGTTTCTGTCTCTCCATGCTCAACCCTTCACCTATAATTTCTGCAGAGGCTTCAGTGAGCACACACATATGCGTGTCAGCGTGCTGGAGGTTATAAAAGATAATCACACTTGTAAAAACAACGGACATTTTATGACCTCAAATCCTATGGATTCTTTGTGCTTTGTTATATTTATATTGTTTGGAATGCATTGCTTCACAGGACTATCCGTAAATACAGTAACTTCAATAACCTTGATTGCAGTTCCTAATTCATTAATGCCAACAGGGAGTGTGACAATAATCTCAATCCCCCACCACATACAAAGATTTCTACCTTATGAAAGTATAAGGGTTAAAGATTCTTTTTGCCAGAGAAAAGGCAGCTGCTGTAAATACAAAATAGAAATAGTTTCTTATGTTACGTCTAATGCAGGAACACAACAGGCACTTTTATTAATGTACAAGGCTTCTCTAAAGTTAATGGCTCCCAATTATTCGAAACACATTTACATAGTTTCCATCCATAAAAGGATTACATCAAGGAAAACAAGCTGTTAAGCACAGAAACTATTTAAGAGGCCCTTTAGGTATGTATTGTATCTATACCACGCTGGAAGCTCACGGCAAAGATTCTTTTTTGGCATCTCCCCAAGGCATTTAACACGGCAATGTTAGTTCTGTCAGATGCTTAAAGATCTGCACAGTGACTTGCTACTGAAACTGTGCTACCCTATATATGCTTGTTAAGACATTCATTCCAAGGTCTGTAACATTAAAAAACACCCCACTGTAACTGTATTTGTTTTCTTGTGTTTTGCAGGACAGAATAAAGAGATATACAACTAGCAAAGCCTCACACCCATGACTGACATGAGCAGAATAACAAGTACGTTCTTATATTCAGTATACATAAATATGAANTTAGGTATTTAAAGGGTAATTTGTGAGACATGTTGTCTCTTATTGTCCATTTGTGTCATTGTAAAGTCCATATCATGAAGTACAAGTTTATTCATATGAAAATAACGGTGATGGTTTGCCAGTGAGTTTAGATTTGACACGTCATATTCTGACATTGCAGCGGTCATGATGGTCACCCACTGACCGCTACTAACAAGAACTGAAGGGGAGCATGACGGACATGGAATGCAATGGTCCTGCACCAAAATGTCACTAACTCCTGCCCTAACTCTCACCATAACAATCCATTTCTATTACCCTAACCTTAACCCTTCAAGTCCCTTAGCCTAGCCCTATCATTCCTTGTCCATCAGCCTAACCTTTACTTTCCTCTTTCTATATGTCTAACAGTAACCTTCCCTGTAGTCATCGCAGTCTGTCACATCCATTGGTATTAGGAATGGGCCAGTATAAATATCCCTAATGCAGTGTATTTTTACATTTATACAGCTGACATTAAGAGGTCTGTTGTAGAATTGTCAAAATATAGTTATTCGGTCTGTGAACTGCATATAAACACTGAAAGTGATGGCAGATGCCCACTTAACCATATGGTTTTTCTAGTTTTAACTATACGAACTCTAAACCTCGTTAGACACTCAATTTAGTTCAGTGTCCTTATGTAACCCAAGCGTGTTCTACTTGTTACACAATATTAGCATCTTTAACTCAAACCCTTTAGTTTATACGCACGTCCTTCTAATACATGTAGCCCTTTGGAAAATGCCATCCCCATTTTCTGATATCCATGATGTGTAAACTTGTATTTCTAAAAACAATGCGTCCCACTGGAGATGGCTGTTACATCTAGTAATTTACCCACTGCCTCTTCTGATGTGCATGTAATGGCACTATTAGATTATATTAGAGTGAGAGGCTTACACTAGATTATATTAGAGTGAGAGGTTTACACTAGATTATATTAGAGTGAGAGGTCGCTGCCTTCTGGTGTCACCATGTTTTCTTTGTTCTTCAGTGTATGGTTGTTGTTGGTGCTGGTGTGTGAGCCCTTGTATTTGTTTAGTGTTTGTCTGTTTGTGACCACCTTCCTGTGTTATTTTTTATCTTGCACTGTGGTTATATCTTGTGGGGATGCATTTGTCTCTGTGAAAGTCCCAGTAGAAAATAGAGGATTAGGGTTAGGCAACAGGGAGTGGAGGCTTAGGCAGTGGGGAATGAAAGTTGGGGTTAGGCTGCCGGGAGAGGGAGGGTTGGGGTTAGGCTGCCGGGAGAGGGAGGGTTGGGGTTAGGCTGCCGGGAGAGGGAGGGTTGGGGTTAGGCTGCCGGGAGAGGGAGGGTTGGAGTTGGGGCTAGACTGCTGGGAGTGGGCGGGTTAGGGGAAAATTTTAAAAAATATATCTATCTACACTGTGGGACTCCTGCTGTCCTTTTATCTGGGCTTATGCTCTGTCACTGTTCCATTTTCTGTGACAGCACTGGCGAAATATTGCTGTCACAGAAGCGAGTAACGTCTGTCTTATTTACCTCCCACTCTTAAACTCATCACCCTTGCCTTCGTACTCCAATTGACCCTTGGTTTTTCTACTCTCTTCAGGAGCAGGGGCCATGACTTTCTAGGTGTTCACAGACCAGTCTATCCCCACTATCAGGTGCTCTAGTAGAGACCAGCCTTTTAGTTAGATTTCAATTAGTTTACAATTCTAACACCATGGCCTAAATTTACTAAGCGGTGAGATTGCAGAGAGATTGGAAAGTGGGGATGTTGCCCATAACAACCAATCAGATTTGAGCTCTGTTTCATTTAACCCACTGGAGAATGTGAGCTTGAATCTGATTGGTTGCTATGGGCAACATCCCCCCCTTTCAATCTCGCTGCAATCTCACCGCTTTAGACATATCACCCTAAATAACATTGATTAATCTAATTTTATTATTATTATTCAAAGTCAGTGCCAATCTGGATCAGTAGGATGTGAACTGAACCAGTCAGCAGATGGGAAGGGGTGCTGTGCATACTCCTAGTACGTATGGTGGCAGAAGAGAGAGAGGGATGTAAATAGTACATTGGATTTAGCCCTTGTGTACTGTCCAGCTGGCTGCACCTCCCTCATTTTAAGTAAGGTTATTGCGGAAATGTTAAGGTAGGAGTGAAGCTGCAGATTACCATGTGCACAAGCGGATTTGGATTGCTGCAAGTCCAGCTCTCAGGATTGTGAACGCAGGGTTTGCGGGAATCTGGATCCAGCCTGTTAGTATTCATGTGCACTTTTCTACATTGCATTTTTTTTGGATCCAGAGTTTTGTCATGGAGCCTAGTGTATGCTACAGGGAAGTGTACATAAGGTGTGAGGGAATGTATAGGCTTGGCATCTGCCCCATGGAAGAGAATGTATGGTCCTGGTAGGGCAAATCTATTCCGTACAAGAAGCTTTAGAATTGCAGAAGTGCGCTGCTAGTTGCTGTTGAATCTGCTTTCAGATTGATGATTATATAATAATATATCTTTGTGTTCAATGTTTTTGCTCAGCTGTGACACTGAGGAGTAAATGTGTCTTGCATCATGTCTAAACGCCACCAAATTGCCCTGCATGACTGCTGTATTCTTATGTTACATTCCAGTGACTGTGCAGAGCACTTCTTCTTACTTTCGCTCGCACTGCTTGCACTTTAATAAATGATGAGCAGCAACAAGCTGCTTAAGAGCTGAAAGGTTTCCTAGCGACGGCTGCATGAGCGATGGCAGCACACATTCAGCCAGCCTTTTGTTTCCCTGTGCTTGTTGGTATCGGATACAATTGTTCAGTATAGAGAATGATAAACGCCCTGCCAAATGGATGCTGGGGAGATGTGAGACGTTGACCTGCTTAGCAATACAGAACAAAGACCGGCTCCCCCAGCTAGTGTTTATTATGCGTGTACCAGATTTCCCTCACACTGCTAAATGACATTCTTCATAGCATTTTCTTCGTATTTAGAGTGATGAAACTATTCAATATTCTGTCCTGTAGAGAGCTCGACATATTTTATTCAGGTTTGTCTCCAGAAGCAGAGTGTAAGTTTGCAGTCTGATAGTACGGTATGCGATTCAGTGGTTGCCAAGCCTCCTTCAACCCTCCACTTTATATACTGCACTAACCAGGAATTGATCATTACACATGCTCTGAAGCCTATTCAACAATGTCTTGCTGATGCTATTAAGACATCAAATCTAACCCTACACAGCAGACCGTTTCATAATATTCTAATAATGTGAGCATGAACGGAGATCAGAGAGCTTTCCTTAATGTGTAAAAGTACATAATAGATATAAGAATGACAGGCAATGGCCATTTCCATTTCATGAATAGACTTGAATAACTCTATAACTTTGTTTTATATAACCAATAATTGTGAGATGATATATTTGCTGGTGGGTTTTAGGCCTTTGCTTGTGCTCCCTGGGCCTTAATTTACTCAACAGCCTCATTAGAAAAGTAGGGATGTTGCCCATAGCAACCTATTAGATTCAAGGTCACATTCTCCAATATGTAAAATGAAACAAAGAACTTTAATCTGGTTGCTATGGGCAACATCCTTGCTTTTCCAGTCTTGAAGTTTATTGAATTTAGGCAATTCTGTATACAAGCACTCTGAGATATTGGGTGTTATTCAGTATGCTGAGTTAATTGGTATGGGTATTCTAAGCTGTATACATTTACATATTCTGCACCACCTGTAGGAGGATTATTCCACCCCAAATCAACACAGGGTTTCCGTATGTATTAAATGCTACAATAGACATATGATTTTTTATGTTTTATTTTTGTGTAGAGGATGTGGGCTTACACTCAAGCACATGTACTTCCTGTATTGCATTTCAGATGATGAATAAAAGAAGAACACAGCGCACGTGGGACTCACATTGTGGCAGACGCCTGACGGACTTCTCTATGCAGAGATGATGGGACATACACGCTAGTGATTAATTTCACCACTCCGCTTCTACCCCGCTTTAGTGTTGTATTTTGCCATATTGGTTTTCACACCTCAAGGCCTTTCCAATGGCGATACACTTTCTGTGGGTTCTCCTCACACTTGTACTAGGGGCTGAAGCTCCAGAGCCAAGGATAACATGGCAGGAATCAGGTAACATATTGCTGTTGGATTGTTTTGTGTCTGTTAAGCTGCCGGCTGCTCTGATGCCTAAGTGATGTTGTACCATTTGTACTACGTTTGCTGCTCTTGACCTCGGCTGCTCATGCATTATTATTGCTTTCAGGTTTTAAAAAGTTTTCGACTATTTATCATTTAATTTTAACCCCTTCCTTGTAAGGTATGAAACTGCAGTAGTTTTATTTTGATGCATGACATATACATCTCTACTATGTTTTATTTGATTTGTATACCAAAAGCAAATAAGGAGGAAATAGAAGAAAGAGAAATATATATTTATTTTTTTTACCATCTAGTTTGAATAACTTTACAGTAAATAGCATTGTATACCTGTATTCCATATACCAGTGAGAGTTTTATAAGCTGCCTACTCATGTGTATTCTAAATAAGCACATTTAAATTTTAAGACTAAACAACTATATACTTGTATTTGCAGAAACCAACCTAATCCGTTTCCAAGTGCCAGGTGTATTTAACTATTCCATGTTGCTGCTAAGCAAAGACAAGGATGTTCTATACATTGGAGCACGAGAAGTCATGTTTGCTGTAAATTCGCAGAATATTTCAGAGAAGCAGCATGAGGTAAGGAAATGGTTACCTACCACCTAAGTTATTGTANCACTTCTATCTATCTTTTATAATATAAAGCAGATATGGGTATGTATCAATGTATATGCAAAGTGGTACTTGACCTGATTATAGAGTGAGTAAATGGTACTTTCCCCAAAAAAGGTCAAAAACCACTGATGTACAGCCCACGCAGTTGCATAGTTGGGTTTAGGAAAGTCAGTCGGGAATAAGCTTTATTTTAAAACCTTTAAGGAAAGTCATTTTTGAACTCATTATTAGTTGCATTTATCCTATTACAGATAAAATACCTCTCCATGTTTAACGTACACAAAAATGGTTAATTATACCATGGATATGCCCTTTTATCCAAAGGGGGGAAATCACAATATTTACTGTTAACTGTAGAAGGCGTTCTCTAATAATTTATGTTCAGAAATCAGAAGTGCAAGGATAATCTTTTATATGGGAACACATGTCAATTTATAGCTTACCATAAAATGTAATTGTCTCATGGGACATTTATAAAAAATATTTTAATCATTTACAAATGTTTTATGTAAAAGCTGTCAGGTCCCAGTTATAACGATACGTCTCTCTTTTGTCATAAAATCTGTGAGTAAGTATCGTCACTCCTCTGTGGATTTAAATTGCAGGGAGTGTATTCCTANAAGTTATTCATTATAGACAGACAAATGAAATGATTTAATTCTCAGCAATGACTTAAAATCCAGTGAGACAAAAGAGAAATGGAGAATGTGTTCTGAAGATGTTAAGAATCTTGATAGATCTTTTATCTTTAATGGAAATATGCCTCTCGTATCTTCCACAACAGGGTAGATGATGAACCTATACTATGCCTTCTCCCACAAACAATGGGATTATATGGTGCACATTGCTGGAGTGTCAAACATAACGCTTCTGGCAGTTTCCCATGTTAGCATGTTACAGTTGGCATCACATAGTTTTACAATATAATATACATGTGTGCTATAGGACACTGTATTGATCCAGGCTTTTACATTTTTTACAAGTTGGAAAGTGTTAGATGATTGTACTTCCTACGAATGTTCAAACACTGACAAATCGGATATATGAACCTAAATTTACGAAGTGGTCAGATTGTGGTGATGTTGCCCATAGCAACCAATCAGATTTGAGCTCACATTCTTCAGTGTAGAATGGGCAACATCCCCACTTTTCAATCTCACTGCAATCTCACCACTTAGTAAATCTAGGCCATGGTCTTTTATTCCTAGATTCCAAGGGAAGCATGTCTTCTAATTTAAATCTACAATTGCTACTCTGTGTGTACAGCGGCTTTTAGTAATTGTAGCTTTCCAGAAAGCGTTATACCTGTCTGGGCAGGACGATTAGGATTATACAACTATAGATGTCTAGTCTGAAATTAACCTTTTACATAAATGTTTAATTCTAGATTTACTGGAAAGTTCCAAAAGAGAACAACGAACTATGTGGGAAGAAAGGAAAATCTGAAACGGTACTGCATATTTTAACTGTTTAAGTGGGTTCATAGTCATAATTTATCTGCTTATATTATCAGTTTGCTATTACTATTTACTGTTTATTACTATTTTCTTTTTTTGTTAAATAAAATCTTTGCCAATAAATGAGTCAATTTATATCAATATGTTCTTTCCAGACTGAATGTTTGAACTATATTCGAGTGTTGCAACCGCTGAATGAAGATACACTGTATGTCTGTGGAACCAATGCATTTCAGCCCGTATGCAACTTCCTGGTGAGTTCCCCTACACTGTTTGGTTAAGCGCAGCCGTATTAGATGAGATATTGGGAATGCTTTATAGCTGCGTTATTTTATTAGGAGCTTTCTATTTTAAGCCATAATGTCTATTGTTTTGTGTTCTACCAACATATTTACCAGCCCTCCCNAACAGAGTAATATGGTTTTTATAGGATTTGAGTAGCTTTACATTTAAAGGAAAAGATGAAGATGGTAAAGGAAGATGTCCCTTTGATCCTGCACAAAGTTACACTTCAGTATTGGTTGGTAAGTAGATGACTCATCTTCCATTTTCTTACGTCTGCAAATAAAATGACCCCTTTTCAGTATCTTCTCATTGGTTTGGTCCAAATATTCTGTATCTAAGTTCCATCAAACTTCCTTAATGCACTACACACAACACCCCTCACATGGACAAGTCAGTTGCTCTTTAGCTCCATCCATAAAACTGATGTGCTTTAAGCATATATACTTTTTGGGGTGGTTTGTCTTTCTATGTGTTTTACTAAAATATAATTTCCAGCATACATAGCGTATTATGCTGTAACATTGAAAAGGTAAAGTTCTAAAAAAAACGTATTACTTTATATATTTTTCCCCTCCTAAAGATGGTGAACTATATTCTGGAACCTCGTTTACTTTCCTGGGCAGTGAGCCAATAATATATAGATATACCCAGCAAAGTCAAATAAGAACAGAGTATGCTGTACCTTGGCTAAATGGTGAGTCAATAAGTAATATTAATCTGCTGGCCTATTTACAATGATTTGTAGATTAGTTGTCCTTAAATTGCATTTAACTGTTGCATTCACATAGCTGCGTATTTCTTTCTCTGCCATTCCTAGAGCCTATTTTTGTGTATTCGGATGTAATCCGAGCACCTCCGAATGATCCTGATGGTGATGATGACAAGGTGTATTTCTTCTTCAATGAAGTATCTGTCGAGTATGAATTCTTTAACAAGCTTCTAATTCCAAGAATAGCCAGAGTGTGCAAGGTGGGTAAAACGTCATTCCACTTTGAGTTGGATTTTGGTCCACTTATCGGATACAGACAGGAACGTTAATCATTTTATTTTAGCATTGATATTATTTTTATTTTAGTCTTTTGGATTAGTATGCTGCTGTAATTCTGTTTTCTCATGCATTACTTACATATTAATAAAGAATTAAAAAAGAGCCCCCTATAAAACACATAAAATGAATTAAGACTATAATTGGTGAAACTANCTGTGCGTTATTACTGGCTGATGGAAAGAGCCACACCTAAAATGTCCTTTAGTTTATACCTTTCTTATGTTTGTATTACTATAATACTATTATAATTATTACTATAATTGTAGGTCCCAAGCTTTGTAGAGGGTGGGGGTCTGTTTAGAGCCTACATCACAGAACTGGGGTAATACGGAACTCCTGGCTTACAATNCACCTGCCTTTGTGTGTGTATTTCTTTATCCTTGAGCAGGTCTTTACATAGCTTGGCTACTGTACTTGTAATAACAGAGCTATTTGTGTGCAGCACGTAAGGCCAAAGTGATTAGGGAGGATTAAAGCAGAGATTCACACTAAAATGGCAGGAATGTGTTTCTGTTTAATTGATAAGATATAGATAATGCACCATTTGACCATTCAGCCCTTTAAAGTTACGAAAGCTGTTTTGGTAGAAGTAGTTAATTGCTTCATATGTTTTTGATGTGTTCAAACCAAGGGAAAGAATTACTAAGTGCCGGTTTTTAAAACCACAAATTTACTTGTCAAACAGCTACCAACAGTGACACAATTTTTTATGGGATGGCAATTTTGTTTTTTTTCTATAAAAAAAAAAGTACAATCTGCCTCCAAAAAAGGTGGTTGTGAGAGGTGGATTAGTCTAAATTGCCTTTCATTTAATTAAAGAACGCCAAAAAAAACATGTGTAACCATCACCCCCATGGGTCCTTTTATACATGCTATAGAAAGAACTACAAGTGCCAGCTTGGGCATGACCAGTCAGCGTTTTAAATGAAAAAATAGATCTCCCTCTCAACCTATTCCACAATGGAATCGCTTGAATGTTGAAATAAGAAAAATAATTACCGTTCTGAAGATGATCTTCCTTCCGACGTGATCTGACTGGCAACACATGTATTTATTAATGCAATCTGTATTATGTGCCTAACAAAACAAAACAAACCANTATATTTTCTAGTAATACTGTGTATATGAATGCATGATTGGTCCACTTGCCTAGTNTATTTAAACAATCCTATTAGGATAGCACAAGCCAGGAGCTGGAGAAATTGTAACAGTGTGAAGCCTAATAGTTATCAGTTTGATCTGATGCTGTGATGAAACACTGTAGTTTTATTTTATTAAAGACTTTGTTTTCTGGGAAATAGCACATCTGTCTCTATTAGTTTGTGATTTAGGGAATGGGACTATGTTGAAAATGTATTGGAGCTCCCCCTTTGCATATTTTCTTTAAGTGCTATAAGATGCCTCTGACAGACAGTTTTTGTTTTAACTGGTGCTGACAGGTGGAACCTCATACTAAGCTGTCATCACTCAAATGCAAAAATGAGTGCGGCTGTCTGCTTCTGTCACTTGGTCTGGCAGGGTTTCAGAACTGACAATCTCTCTTCTACATGGAGCTTCATGTTGCTGAACCTGAAAATGCCTTAATTGCGATTGCTAATTAACCAGTGCATATGTCCACCCATAGATGTATTGATGTAAATATTTTAATTGCTGTTAAATGAAAGAAGTTGGTCAGGTTCTTAACAAATTCTTCGTGTTCTGCCTACTCCCACCTTTTAACATAGTCATTGTCATAGTCATTGGGGTGTTTTATACTGGGAGACATTCACTTTTTGCACTCCCTGTGAATGTCCATTACAAAATTGGATTTACTAGATACAACTTTTCATAATTTAGTGGTGGGGTAGGAAATGTAGAGNTGGGGGTGATGTATGGTAATCGTACAGTAAAGGCAGAGTTCCGATCTTACATGTGATTCTAACTTTTGCAACATCACCATTTTTTGCTGTGATTAGAGACGTTAAGTTGTGGTCCTGTTATCGTATGAGAGTTAGGATGTCACGCCTTTACCTCCTCAGAGCGCTGAACACCGTGCCAGCGGGTGCATATAAAAACCCATATATTGAAATTATTCTCCTCTTATTCTTGTGTAACTGATCTGTAGGTGTACTGTGTAATACATCTGATTTCTTATATTTGTTTTCAAGGGTGACCAGGGCGGTCTTAGAACACTACAGAGGAAATGGACAACCTTTCTTAAAGCCAGACTGATTTGTCACTCGCCAGACAATAATCTGATTTTCAATGTTGTAAATGATGTTTTTATCCTGAAACCACCACAAGTTCTAAAACCAATTATCTATGGAGTGTTCACGTCTCATTTGTAAGTAAACGTGATTGATACTTTCCTTATTTTCCTAATGTACCTGACAATATGATCATCTTTATACAAAATAGGTTTACTTGGACAATTTGTTTATTTATTGGACTGGCCAATAATACATTTTCCTGTACTAGCCGAGAATCACCTCAGCCACCCCTAGTCACTAATCCCCTGTGAGTAGCGGAGTAAATGTGAAACAGCTGTTAATAGTCTGTATAAGTATCTGCATTCCTGCTCATCCTCCAAGTGCTGTTTTCTTGTTAGATGTCTGGCTCCGTCTTGCATGTTGTGACTTGATGGGAGCAAGCCCTCTTTGTGGAACCATTGCTTTCCCTTTGATGCAATGTAGCCTACTAAACCTTTTGTATCTTAACCATTGCAACTGAAACCTCATTTTCTACATCATACAAAGATTGCAGATAGCTCAGTCTCTCGTAAGAAGTTTTAGTTCTTTTCTATCTCTGCACTACTATAAGGTAATACATTTCACTGTATGTAGTATATCCTTTCTTTAATTCAGGAACAATGTTGGCATGTCAGCAGTGTGTGTATACAGCGTATCTGCTGTGGAGGATATATTTGCCAAAGGAAAATACATGCAGAGTGCCACCGTGGAACAAGCACACACCAAATGGGTACAGTTTAATGGGGAAGTACCCAAACCTCGTCCAGGGGCTGTAAGTTGAAGTTCTTTTTTACTCTTTAATTACAGAATGTGTTAACTTGATGGGCAATTTAATACCATAGGTAACTTTATGATAGTCCCTAGATCACTAAAACCTTTCCTTCTTTAAATCAAACCGCGTGCAGCGCGGTTGGTTCAGCAGGTAACACTCATGCCTAAGAGTACTGAGCTCTTTAGTTCAAACCCNGGATAAGAGTTTCTATTTTCTTCCCGTGTCTGGGTGGAATTGTAAGGAGCTGTGGACACTATATAGCACCTAATAAATTAGCGTAAATAATCAATTTAAGAATAATAGCAATACATTTGGACACAACCGCCAATGTGGTTTTGATCAATTTTACATATTCCTTTCTTGGGATTTAAAATGAACATGGCATCTGTAAATAAAATTGAAGGAGTTTATTAATTAATTATAGATAAGTGGTTTTCTTTGGTAACCCTATNAATATACTACTTTTATTTTAAATTGTCCCTTTGAAATTTGATCCCTACTGAAAAGAAGCAGAGTGAAAAATATGAAGTTATCTACCATGTAATCTGAAGAATATAACCAGGAAAACNTTATTGCTGCAATACCTGGGCGGTACAAAATAAAGCAATTTTTCTTTTCATTCTTTTTCAGTGTATAAACAATGAAGCTAGATTGATGAATTATACCAGCTCACTTAACCTGCCGGACAAGACATTACAGTTTATTAAAGATCACCCTTTAATGGATGATTCAGTGTTTCCTATAGGAAAGAAACCCAAGCTAGTGGTCCAAAATGTGACTTATACACAAATCGTTGTGGATCAAGTCAGAGCTGTGGATGGAATTACATATGATGTTATGTTCATCAGTACAGGTACATTTCTTTTTTCATCTATCCTCTGTAAGCTTTACTAGGAATATTTGGCAAAAGTTTTTCAAGCACCATTATTATACTGTGGTTAGTTTTTGTTTCTTTACAAAACCAACAATTCTCTCAGTATAGGGCATGGAACACAGTACATGTGAATATTAGATTGGTTCCAGACTTTCGTGTAGGTGAGGGGAGACCCTTTTCCCATGTTCACATTGGAGGTTTGGTTAGGGCAGAGGGTACATGCCCTCAGAGTACCAAACGGTGCAGATACTTTGATTATTCCGACCTTTTGAACCAGAAAATGCCCATTTTGTTTTAAACCTTCATTTGGTCTCTTATTGTTTGGATTNATTTTAAACCTGCTTAGTTATATTAAAGAGAGACATTTCCTGGCTAGTATTGTATACACATTCAAGTGTTAGAATGGTTTCAGCACATCACTAAAATGGTAGGTAAGTGTATCCCACAATTCCTGTGGGTCATTGCTACACTGATAGCTTTATGGACATATACAAGTGAAACCTTCTCCATAAGATTCCAAACCAGATCCCTTTAGTCAGAACACTTAGTTTTTAAGGTGACAGGTTTGCCTTTTAAGTAGATGAATGAGTATTATAGTTCAAACTATTTATCCATAAATATCCATCAGTTTGTTCTGCTACTGCAATTAAATAGTATGTTTCTTAAAAAACTTTTGTGTGTGCTTGTTTCTTTAAATCCAATAATGTCATTATTTTCATAGATATACATGAATGTTTTTTGTAGATAAAGGTATGTTGCACAAAGCAGTCAGCCATGGCATGGATATGCGTATTATTGAGGACACACGCCTATTCCCTGACCATCAGTCAGTGCAAACGTTGCTACTTTCAGAGAAGCAGGTAAATCAGTTGGCATCTATATAAATACATATGTGATGATCTTTGTTTTAAGTGCGTATGTGATAATAAAAAATGTGATACCTTTTGGTGAAGTGTGTCTCATCTATTTGTTTTGTGTTGTCCAAATCCAAGAGGTAGCAGCAAACAAATGTGTATATAAATAAAAGGTCATGGAGGAGACACCTGCAGTTTAATAGCTGTTCACCAATTTGTGTGTAGATGCCCAGATATGGTGGTTGGGGGGGGGGGGACACACTGCATATATACATCAAAGTAGCTGATGGAATCTAGTACTGGTGTAAGCGAGGCAATGCATTGGTGAAATAAAAAAATCGCTAATTATGTTTAGACATATTGAATCTGAATTAATCCTCATTTGCTCCTCTTATAACATTCCTTGGTTTCCCTCCACCCCTTCAATGACTTATTCTTCTTTCGTTCAGAACAAAAGATACATCATTGCCAGCTCCAACACTGGAGTGGTGCAGTCCCCTGTTGCCTTCTGTGAGAAGTTCCTCTCCTGTGCTGAGTGTGTCCTGACAAGAGATCCTTACTGCGCTTGGAACCGGCTCAAGAATTCTTGTGTTGAAATTCTTCAGGAGACTGACAGGTATGTAGTGTAGCAGAAAATCATTTTCATTCTTACCAGTCATACGACTCTTACAAAGCTTATACTTTACTAATGATTTATAGAGTGCAAACTAGAAATGTTTTCATCATTTACTAAGTGTGCCTCTACTTATCTATGCACTGCTGACCTATTTTTGTCGTTTATACCGTATTGAGATTACCACCACAGCAAAAACCTGGATTTTTTGAAGCCGTGTTTTTGTCATGGGAGTGATCTTCCCGAGGGCTGATAGAGCTTGTCAGGTCATTATTTGTGCATCGTGACAAATGAATGATGGGACTGGTTCAGTGCAGCAGTCTAGGCGGCTGCGGACATGTATCACAGAGGCATTTCCGGTCCCATAGTGCTGGGCCTGAAGCTGGGCAATGGTGTCTCTGAGGAAGTCGCGACCCCATGCAGATGTGGGCGCGACCCACTTTGGGGTCCCGGCCTGGTCGTTACATAGAAAGTGACGGCAGATTAGAGCCACATGGCCCATCCAGTCTGCCCAGTGTTAACTATCAAATTTAGCATGACAAAATGGTATGGATTTTGTATTGAAAAGCAGTAATTGTTTGCATTGAAACATTAGTGCTGTCATTTTTATTTTTAACTGGAACAGTTAAAAATAAAAATAGCAAAATTATTCGATATTATGTGTTATGTTCAACAGTAACCCACAAAATATTGAAGGGATTATGTAACATCCATATTTACCTTTTTTATGGATAGTGAAAGTATAATAGAAACTATATCTGCTAATCATTTGTGACAAAGGAGATTAACAAAACTTTAATCTAGGATAAAAGGGATTAGAAACATGATTTATCCTAAGCATACTTAACTTTTTCTATTGTCAGCTGTAATATATATATATATTTCCCTCCCCAGATCTTTGATTCAGTCATTAAATGGAGACCCCTCTGTATGTCCAGGTATGTAACATATATATTTTTTAAGAGTTATAATGGACTCAAAGGCAGTTGAAACAAAATTAGATTTCATTATGGCTTCTGTTGTAACATGTGTTAATTGTTTGGTACAGTAGTTCTATGTACATTCAGTTTATCCGATGTAAATGTTTATTAGGGGAGAATTTACCAAGTAGTTGTCTACATGGTAAATTTGCTTGAAGAAATGAAGGAATTCCATCAGTGTTTTATTGACCTATTAAATCATAGATTCAGTTAACAAAATGGATGTTCATGTATGCCCCGCTTTTTTAGATTCACCTAATAAAGGAATCCGGGAAAGTGTGAGACACACTGTCAAAGAAGGAAGTGCTGTAGAGTTGAAATGCCCTTACAAGTCTAATTTGGCTTCAGTGGTTTGGACTTTTAATAATGAAAGCCTGAATATGGTCTCTCCTAAATATCTTCTGCATAATACTTTGATCATATCCAATGTGACTGAAGCAGATGCTGGCACCTACCGGTGCTGGTCACGGGAGCTTGTAATGGACAAAGAGTTTTCCCAGCTGGTCATCAAACATGTTCTGCAACTGGAAAAACAATTGCTTCCGCTGACAAGCACAGCACCAGCACCGACAACGCTGGCGGAAAGGTTACCTGAAACAACTTTNTTTTATACAAGAGCAAAGGAGAAGACCACCAAAACATCCACTACGCCAGCCGTTACATCCGCTGCTGTAACGCATCTAAGCAACAAAATAACATCACACACCGTTTCTTTGACTGAGGTACTGGAATCCAATCCTGATGTTGGAGTGGGAAAGGCCTTGTACCTGTCCAACAACAATGATTGCTCCGCACTTATAATCCTGGTCCTAGTGTTCTTTATTCTTTTTATAAGCCTTCTGATCTACAACTGCTACAAGGGATTCCTTCCAGCAAAGTGTCTAAAATATCGGGATACTTTGTTTCCTGGTAAGAAAAAGGCTCCTTTGAACTTGAAGGACTGTGAGCAGGGTGTAAAGGAAACCTTGGTGGAGAAAGAGTGTACTGAGAACCAGTGCAGTGGAATGCCAAAAGCACCGCATGACCCACTTTATGAGACGGAGACAGACTGTAGGAATGGAAANATTGCACATAAAGAGCATGAGGCCATAGAGGAAAATGACAAAGACCAACCATTTGACGTTAACTGTGAAATAAAATATGCTGACTCTGATGGTGATTGATAGAGAATATTGTGGGATTTTATTGTTCTTCTTCTGAGCCACGGCAATAGGGCTAGTGTGCAGTCCTCCATAATCCAGCTTCACTCCATTTCATAAAAGGATATATGGACTTTTATAATATATCTCATGTTGTTCTGTTTTATTTACATTCCTTTTCAGTTTCTGGGTTTTTGTTCTTTTTTTTTCTTTCTTTGCAGAAGGCTGACTAAGTCTATTCAGTCATTGCAGAATACCTAATAATGAAGTTAATTCCAAATTGGAAGTCAGTTATTTATCAGATTGGTAAACTCCTGCCCAACTGTGCCCACCCTGGGTCACACCTTTTCTTTTTATTACTTGATGGTTTAACTTTAAGAGCAAAATTTATAGAACTGTACAAAAGATTTGTTTGATTTTATGTATTGCATCAATTCTGTTTTATTGAATCACATTCTCAGGGGGGGGGGGCGCAATGTTGTTTTTTTCTTTTTATTATGTATAGTGTAACTCAGAGATATATGTAATTCAGCAAGGTGGAGTGCTGTTGTATACTTCATGAATTGTTAGCGGTTGTGACTGGACGCAAACATGGACGTTACTTTAAAAGGTGGGAGATTGTTGTACCCACTATGATGAATAACATGCACCCTAGGATATTTCAAGCTTGCCTGGAATCCCTTGTACAATACACTCGTTCTTGTATTAACCCACCAGATGTAACNGTGAACTATAAGGGAAAATGGTTGGCGATTTTCAGTTTTTTGTTTTGTTTTTTTGTTTTTTTTTTTTCTACCTGTTGAACCACTGGAGTGAACCAGCAAAGACTGATACTGCAAAGTTTTTGCTCAATCTGCTGAAGTGACTGGAATGTGAAAGCATTGTATTAGTAATATTATTAAGGGCTCACTTGTCACTATTTACCAGACCGTTGTAGCACAGCTCTGAGCGAGAGGACAAACACACCCTGATTCTAGCTGTTTATACTTTCTGAAAATAAATGTTTATTTTTCTATATCTGTTCTGTATAAAAGTTAATTCCAAATGCCCTAATATTAAAAGTATTCTATTATTGTAAGAGAATTGTGGCATCTCGTATTGGCAGTTTTTCATCCTCGTGTATCTCTGTACCTTCCTTCTCTTTTACTTTTCTAACCAGTCTCCTCTTGCATGGATTTCTCCTCAGCAGTATTGTGCCTTTTATTTTCTATNAAGCCTTTTCTCATTTTCTGTCTCTGTCTGTCACACAGCCTCATCTCCCATACCCCTTTCTCCTTCTGCCACCTCCTTTGTATCTTCTATGGCTTCTGAATTGCACCCTTCACTGTCCAGCATGCAGCACAAAGTCCTATCTAGTACAGACAAGGAAACGGTCACATTGCTCCCTCCTTTCCTAAGTGATCAGGGCCAGTTTGTGTATGCCCATGGAGAATTTCATCTCTTCTGTCATGGAACTGGTGAGTAAAAAGAACTCATGTATATAGATATTTTAGGACTTATTTTATACTACCTCTACAACTGTACTTCACTATGTTCCAAGCACAAAGATAAACCTATATTTCTGTTTATATGTGTGGACTATTCACTGCAAATACAGAGNCATTGCTATAAGGCACTGACAACAGAAAAAGGTAAACGTTACAAAATAACAATCATAGCCTGGNATATCATAACTATATTTACCACATCTAATTACTTTTTTCCTCCATATATTTTAGACCAAATAAACACGTAGGCCTAAATTCACTAAGCGGGGATACTGAAAAGTGGGGATGTTGCTCATAGCAACCAATTCTCAAATGCTCCAGTATGTAAATTTAAACTGAGAGCTTGAATCTGAT
>JABWIB010001865.1:34900-47145 GCA_016617825.1 Platyplectrum ornatum | reverse complement strand
TTTTCTTTTTATATAGGTGGAATAGATCAGGATAAGTGGTCAAATGAACTCTCAAGATGGAAAAGTGCAGTTAGTGAGCACAGCAACATTATGGAAGGCTGGAAAAAATCATGGGTATACTAACTATTGTTTTCTTATTGTGTACTATTTTATCTTTGTTTTACTTCTACTGTGTATCAGCTAGTTATACTGTTATGGGTTACATTTTTGTTGTGTAGATATTACTAAATATGTAATGGGAAATCAGATTTGCATAATGATAAATACTCTCTAATTGACTTTATCATGAAATAACAGTATTTGTTATCCAAGTGGTCATTCAAAAATTATTATTTCAAAATTAGCCAGACAAGGTGATCTTTAACCTGAGAGCTTTGCTCATTTAAAAGAATATTAGAGACACTTTGTCAGTCACATGCTAAGTGATGTCCATAGGCTTCACAGAACACTGAGGTATCTATGTATATATTATCTCTAAATATCTCTATAACAGTAGTAATCGTTTTCTATTATTTTAGGAAAGCTGCAACAAGAAAGAAGTCAACTAAACAAATTTGCTTTGAGATGAATATGAATAAGCAGCCAAGCGTCTATGAACAGTGTTCCATTATAGGATGGAATAAAAGCACCTTCCAATGTACAGTGACTATGGAGAAGGACACAGAAGTCTCAGGCTGCTCCGCTGCTTTGTGCATTGTGTAGGGCCTGTACAGAGAGAATTTTTGTTATATAACTAGATTCTAAAAAAATAAAATAAAAAAAACATGGTTACTCCATTAAACCTGGGTTGAGAATTCAGAGATCTAAATGCAATTTTTCAGAAAAATAATGTATGTAACATTTATGGAATTGCAGTTAAATTCATATTTTATTTAAATATATTTTGATTAAAAAATGTGCAACAAATCTATTCTGACAGAATTTAAAAACCTGCTACCTTAGAAGTTGTTTTTTGTATTTAACAAGTGCACAAACAATTTTTCATCACCCATTCTGTAGAATTGGTGTAGAATTTCTCATCTTATTTACAAACATTACACATAACAAAAATACAACATATANGTTTTAAAAGGGTCAAGGGAAGGGGCAAAATAAATGAATTATAGAACATTTCACTATAAATACTCATAGGCATTAAGCAAATAGTGCGGAACAGTGTCTGTAAAATGTCTGTGTAGATGAGACCGAGGGAAACTGCTTGCCAGGACATGAGGTCTGAGTGAAGTAATCCAGGGGGTTGCAGTTGGGCTAAGTAATAAGAGAGTAAAGTGAGTTAAAGCTGTGAAGAGTGTAAATACGCTTGCGCAATAGTGAGAAGCTTGTAAAAATCTAGGTGGTTCAAGGCTAACCTAAGGCATTTGTCTATCATAGTACTAAAAGCAACACCCTGCTGTTCTAGTCTGGAAAATACTTGAGATAAGGAGAGCAGTCCACCTCCTGAAGGAATGGGCAGCTGCCCCACAATGGAATTCAGAGTTATCAAGGAATGTAAGGGTAGTGCAGAGACCCAATTGGCTTTAAAATGAGCCACAATGTCCTGGTGGGGACAAGGAGTGGATTTCCACATGATTTCCGCTCTACTATATACTGCCACAGCAGGCATGCTGAGCCCCCATTTGCCATTGCTTGTATAAGTCTTTGCATGCTGATACGCGGAAGCTTATTCCTCCACAGAAGCTCCTAAACGCTTTACACATCTCCCTCTCTCCCTTTCTAGTCAGTGGATACATATAGAATTTGGCCCGCCTGGAGTATATGTTTTTCATGCTTACATGCATACTTTGTTGATCTGGAAGGACAATGCACACTTATTTTCATTTCTTCCCTTACCTATTTATTTAGCCACATTGGTTTAAGCTTAATACTATTTATTGTGTTTTCCATTGGAATNAANCTATACAGAACATATTTTCAAAAACTGGATCCCAGTCTATGCATGTTAAAGCCTCCTCTAATTNATTAAAATTTGCCTTTCTAAAAGTTTGAGTTCTAGTTAATCTCTTATCCTTTCTCTGCTGAAAATGAATTTCAAATGCTCCTTTATATTTGATATAACCTCTACATTATTGGTTATTAGTGGGTCAAGTAGATTTTTGATTTTGAGACATGAATTGTCTTTTAGAGTGTTTAGAAACCTGTTACCCTTAATTGTTTCTGTATTCCAATCTGTCTGGATAAACTTGACCTACTTAAGCAGTCAATTAAGGGTCAATTTGCTGTAAAAACTATTAGGTGGTTTATAGCATGTTCCTATAACCAATTTCATAGAATTTTTACTTCCACTTGATATTTCCAATACCTTGGCAACACAATAGTGGCATGTCCTTAAATGNTAGGTTTTAACTGGCATACATCACCACCCTTTAATTGACCATATCCCTTCGGAAGAGAGTATAGTCCTTTAAGTCCTTCCCAATCGTGTTTCATCCCACCATGTTTCTGTAATACCTATTCCCTCAATTATTTTTATTTCCCTTTTAGACATGATTTTTTTTTACTTATTGGCTTAAACAAGAGCCTCTCCTTCTCAACTTCCTTTCCCCATCCCTGTACTTGCTGTGCATAAGACATTTACCTCTGCAGTCTGCCTCCGATCATACTCTGAAAAAGGAAGACTACAGAATAATAAGTGTCAATTACTGGGTTTTTCTTTTTCAAATAGTTTTAAGAAAACTGCATCTCACAGCCAAGTCTATGTAATCAGTTATTTGAACCGTCAAGTGTTTGGCTATGCAGTTTTGAGTTATATGAACAGTTAGCGCCACCTGCTGGATGTTGCAGAATGATTTATTAAGAACATTGCTTTAAACAATAGATAAAATGTTTCCATTGACAGGCTGCATCTGAATACTTTACAGTCCAGAACATTTTACCATAAACTGGTGGTGTAGAGAAGACCACTAGGCAGAATATTACAGAAAAACAGCCTGACAAATACAGCGCTAACCTATAATAGGAGATGTAACAAGAAATTCTACTCTATAAATAATATTTATAGTGTAGAATTAATTTCTTGTTACATCTCCTATTATAGGTTAGCTCTGTATCTGTCAGGCTGTTTTTTCTGTAGTATTCGTGATCACATGAATGGTGGTGGGTGTACCACTTACCTGATTGAGCGATAATTAAGCGCCATTATCTATAGTTTATTTCCCTGTAATTTTAGGCAGAATATTGTTCTTTTTTATTCCGCATCAGTCTCATGCAAATCCAAAATGTACAAAGGCAGTACAGTTCCTCCCACACACTGTGCTTCCAAACCCTGAACCCTTCTTTAACACATAAAATGGGACTACTGTGGTCTTTGCATTGCAAAGGATTCCAAAACAGACTGGAGGATCTATTGTAGTGTTATAAGATACATACTTGGAATCTCAGAGTATTTATGCATTACGTATGATGTAGATCCACTTGTGTAGTGTTCTGTCCTCTCAGATAGAAAACAGTGTAGAATACATACTGAGCTATCATTTTTACCAAATTACGTTCAAACTAAAAAAAAAAAAAAACAATTAGATTGAGCTATCACAGTAGTGAAAATCTTGGAACATGTTCACTAGTTCAAGTCATGCATGAGGCAGCCCTTGTCAATATATATTTCACAGCTGCCCGCTACCATACTATGAAAGTGCAGCTCTACAGGTCAGTCTCTCACTACTACTATTTCTTGCGCTTCAGTATGGTTTATCACGTGTAGCACAGGCTACTGGGGGGTCGGCTTATATTGAAGTCAATAAGTTTTCCCTGTTTTCGAGATGAAAATCATTTATTTTCTAAAAATAAGAGTCGTTACCACTTAACAAAATTGACATGTTTATTTCAGCAAGCTGGGAACTGTAGCTTCAGTAAACCAAAGATAATGATATTATTTGAAACCAGGTAAACTTCATTGCCACTATTCACAAATCTAAAGTGGTTTCATTATTAAAGTTCCAAATCACAAAGTAAATATGTCAAATACAGATAGCCGAAAAACATTTAGCTATCGGAAGAGCCTAATTTTATTTTGGTAGTTCAAATAATTCATTTGATTGTTTACATTGTACAAACCATTTAATATAGCTCTTTAAGGCCACAGCAACCATTACATAAAAAATTAATCTCGAAAACTAATCTCAAAAGCAAAAGAAGAAAAGACATTAAATTAGTACGACATTACCTTTAAGTACAATTACCAGGGAATTTAGAATAAGAAGATGAGGATTTAGTGTCCTGTACACCGGACTACCCACTTTAAGCCAGCAGTCAATTACCACCAATTGTGACTAAACAAAGTTATCCTGCACAGCAAACAATCAGATTTTTCTACAAACCTATCATTCTGAGTGGTGCGCATCCCTGACATACTATAAAGTGCTAAGTGCTTTATCATATTACAACGCTGGATTCCAGCATAGCAGGCGCTAACAAATATGGGTACAGGAGACCTGAGTGGCAGGAGATTTGCCCTGAAATGAAGGACTCCTGTATGCTAGGCAGCTCAGCACTGTCTCATCTATAACGTAATAAACTGATCTTTAGTGCATTGTGTTTAGTGCAAGTGTTACTTTATCACAAGCTGGCTGCACGCTATGCAGTATCCTCAATGACTGACATGATGGTCAAGACTATGTCATTGTACACATGCATCCAAAAGAACGGCCCAGTGATGTTTGGAACACTCAGGATTGTGAATGATCAGAGTATTAGTGGGAGTATTTTGGGACTGTTAGCCTTTCAGACAAAGTGGTCCATGATATAAACAAATTAAACTGATCCGATTATCTTTAAAGCTGGCAATATAATCTAATACTCAGGTAACGCGTCTGGCAAGATATATACCTGATTGCGTTTATTTTAAGAATATTTAAGACAATTTTGCTGTTCTATGACTAGGTCTACACTAATATACAATTTGCCCATGAGAACATGGTATATATCACTTTATATAATGTCATGTTTTACAAAACGGAAAGTCAGTAGAAAAAGAAAAAAACCTTATAAACAAATATTTGGTACACTAATATACAAATTCAGAAGAATGTTCAAAGAGCTGAAACTAAGGATATAAGGGCTATGCAAACTGCCTCATTGTCCATCGTTGTATAAACAAGCTCTTTCATCAGGGATCTTCATAAATGGAAACTGTAAAGGTCATTTGCAACAGCCTCTTCAAGGCTAAGGGCATATGGAGAATATTCCTCTTCTAGCATCCTTTTCCACACTTTAACTGGAACAGACAAAAAATATGATATCAGCAAAATACATTGTGCTACTTGCTATAAACCTGCACAGCCCAATTCACACGAGCTAAAAGCAGTTTATTGATTTGCAATTCATTGTAGTTTATTAATTNAGCCGTCATCATCAAGAGTTTATTTGGAAATACATACCGGCAGTTGTCCACATGGAACTTGTGTCATTTTATAAAGCTAAAATATATATTAAATTAGTTTCTTTTTAAAGGAGACACAAATGATATATAATAACATGCATACAACAGACAGAATTTTTGCATATTTTACATGTTTCCTTCCTCATTCAGTTTTAAGACTGGCTTCAGATCCACATTTTAGCAACAGAAGAATTGACATTATATTGCACCATAACAGCAGCTCCTTGCTAAGCTGCAATTCCCAACACAACCACAAGGTGGCCAGTGTTCCGCCACACAAAGGCTGAGCACTTGTGAATGCAGATGCAAGTCAAGGGATAAACGGATAAACCACATAAACCTACCACTGTTTAAAATGAAAATCTGATTTTATTTGTGAAAAAAATAAGTAAAATCAGATTATCATTTTAAACAGTGGTAGGTTTAGGTTTGGTACCAAACTACAGTTTCATGAGGTTACTTGGAGGGCCTGAAAGGGCCCTCTATTGGTTAGTGAAAGTGAAATCCTCTATTGGTTAGTATTAAGCGGCGTTGCCAGCCAGGAGTTCTGACAGGTGACCACAAGTTCAGGGCAGCAGGCTAGGCGGCCAAACTAAACTAGAAATATATAAATATATATATATATATATATATATATATATATATCAATATATATCAATATATATATATATATATATATATATCAATATAGCTTAAAATCCAAAACAGTATATTTACAACATTCAAAACCTAGACTGGAAGAAGCGCAATGCACACAGAGGTCGAAAGCGGTTTATGGATTGTGGTACTCACTGTAGTTTGGCTCATCTGCATTATCTGGAGTATATGCTGCGCTTACTTCCACAGTCTTTTCTGTTTCTGATTGATCTCCTGCTACCTCATCTTCATTTTGCTGCCCTTGTAACGAGGCAACCATGTCCTTATAGGATTGTCTGGCTTTCATTGTGAGTTCATATAATTTGTGGAAATGGTCCTTTAAGGTATCAAGAAAACAGAAATGTATTTTGTAAAAAAGTATGAACTGGAGACCAATGTACTTCTAATAAGAAAATAATTAACACTTAGCCTATATTTACAAATTCAGATATTTTAGCAAGTTTTAAATAGTCTCTATGTAAATGTCCTGATTAAAACACAGTTTATGAGTTACTAAACACTTTGCTTAAAGGAATTAGGCANCAAAAATGTTGTCCCTTTAGAGATAGATTCTAAATCAGACACTGAAACACTGTATTTGGGTTTTATCCTCAGTACAATGATATAATATTTACTGGAATGGATTTTTGTAGCATAAAGACATGCATCAGATACAATAAATCTAATTATTATTTCATCTGTTTCACTAAAAAGGATCAATGTAGTCACCATTCTGTATCAGACTTTTTTTTGTGTTTGAGGAATTTTAGGCTTATCCATTTATCCGCAATTAAAGAGTGTAAAGGAGCAGTTTAAGCAGAGCCCAGAAATTAGACCATAATTAACATGCATCTCTATGGCCTGAATCGTTTTTGTAAGCATGCGCTGTGCAGTAACAGTTCTGTATATGAAATTATAATAACTACAGGAGCTTGTAACAAATAGCCATTATTTATAGTCCGGTACTGAAACTACAATATAATATAATTGCTAAATAATGGGTATAGAAAATATTACATGGGGGACACTTGTTTCCCATGTGCAGCATAAAAATAAAATAACAAAATAAAATGTACAGAATGAAGCTCTCTCCATTACCAAAGAACCTGTAAACTTGTGTGATATTACACCATACTTATCAACATGGTCCATGTATGTAGGCTACTCAATGCCCTCTTATTCGTGAAAGTTCATGATATATTTTAATCATACAATGACTACTGTTATATCTGAAAGCCAAAGTGAAAACGCATCTCACCTGGGCTCCGTCATAACTGAATATCCCCACCACACTCACAGGTACAGCTTTGTTCACACAGCGCCCCAGAGATTTGCGATTAAGAGCAAACACAAAGGGGACATTCTGATCACAGGCACAGGAAATTATTGTTTGCAGAGTATCATCCAAACCACCTGGAGACATAAAAAAGAAGAAATAAAACTGTCAACACGGTGACATTTACAGGCTCTTTTCTTATTACATGGACTCCATCTCACACATATTCACTTAGTATACAACCTATTAGTCCTTATATAGTCCCAAGTTCATAAAGTTTCCATCACATAATTTCTCATTGATACAATGGACTATAGCAGCCGAGAGGGAATGCTGGCCTACAGGGGCTATTTGGAGGCCTGGGCTCCTTAAATGTAACCCAACATTGGGACTCTCATATTTTTGCATTTTATATTAGATATAGATAGCAAAATTAGTTACTGGTTATCTACAGTGTAGTAAGGCACTACAGCATTGCCAGCAATGCAATGCCATGCTTCTGGAGCAATTAACACAAACATTGTGAAGCCAATCTTTGTATAAAGAGATAAGATTTGAAACCTTTTCAAGGAAATCAATGGTTTCACACTCCACAATATAAATGGTTTCAGTGTTCATCATAAGATAAATGTAAGCTAATACCCCTTCACATTACCTCAAATTAACTGTCTCTTTTGATGAAAAAGTCGGCTGCGGTGGAAAAGCCAGCTTCTAAATTCAGTGTNAACGCTCCATTTACAAAAAGCTGGCTTCTGAAAGCTGGTGTTCAGAGGCTGCTTTTTAGAAGGGGTTTTGCCCTCCTATCCGGCTTTTTCAGTCAGTGTGAACACTACATAGCTGGCTTTCCTCCCCCATTGTGTTTGTACAGCGCTGATTGGCTCACACAGTCAGCTGTTTCCAGCACAATACTGCCTGTCTCTCCCTNCTTCCCCCTCCCCTCATGTAAACAAACAATCACAGCCAATTACAGCACATTTTCTGAGTAATGATGTGTACTGGTAGCACAAAACAGGGTTCAATGTGAACAGTGCAGACACTGCTTTATTACAAAATAGCTAGCTTCTTCAGCAAATCTGAACGGTCCTTTTTTCACAGCCCCTTCAATTTCCCCAGCTCTACACCCTGGCTCTTAAGCCAGCTTTTTCAAGGCTGGTAATGTGAACAGGGTATAAATGTGGATAGTGGAAGAAACACTGGATCATTCTGGGCTGATATCACTTGCACTGCTGTTTGCACTGACACTGAAACTGCTGCAATGAAAAGAAATGTATGACCTGTTACATAAAAGTACCTTTAGATTGAATCTTCTCACAGTTTGGAGAAATGATCACACACTTCAGTTTCTTAAGTTTCAGATGCTTTAACACCTCGCGTAAGCCCATGACTAGACGTCTTTTAGTCTTTGCTTTCACTGGATCTTTAAGGTACAAGCGATCCTGGAAACGCACCAGCTCCTTCAGGAGATCAGTCACACAGTTATCCACTTCTTTGCTAAGAACCTGGCTGCAATACCTTGAGATAAAACAATCAGACATGCCAATGTATGCTTATATAACAAAATGCTTGTATCGGTTGCAGCAGGATTGAAATGGAGAATCTTAATATGGACGAGCCGTAAGTACGGTAAAACCAAGGAATTTAGAATATTTCATTTTGAAAAATATTGAGCCTAAAGCTGGACACACACTAGGGCGATGATCGGCCTGATGACACAATTATCAAGGGTCATACAGATGGGGAAAAGAGAGACCTCTTCTCCTGCTTGTACAGACTTGCTTACGTTCCTTCCTACCTTACGAGTTCTAAAACCTGGATTGTACGGAATTCTGCACGATTTATATTCCTCCCCATCACTCTGCAATTGGAATTCTGCACGATTTATATTCCTCCCCATCACTCTGCAATTGGATTTAGCCAGGCCCAGCTTGTCCAGTCCTAGCCCAATAATACTTTACACTGCAAGTGCTGCTGACCTATTAAATGCCCATCATTATTACTAGTGGAATTTCACTGTCTATTAGTAATACTAGTGGCCTTATAACAGTGGTTCCCAAACTGTGTGCATAGGCTCCCTGGGGTGCCACAATGCTCTCATTGGGGTGCCACGAAATGTCTTTTCCGACATGGTGACAGGTTGCAAGTGTTTCTTAGAAGCACAATTGTACTTCTTGTATAGGAGAAACACAAGATTTAATGTCAATCTGAAGTATTTCTGTCTTTACCTAAATAGTCATTACATTAGTTTACTCAAACTTAAAAAATGGGAAATTATTTTGTGTTAGGGGTGCCTTGAAAAATTATGGAAACCCTAAGGGTGCCTCGAACTTGAAAGTTTGGGAACCACTGCCTTATAAGAATAGATACAACTAATATTTATTTCCTAACAGGAAAAGAACTTACTCTCGAAATCGCCTGCTGTGAATTTTGGGGACATTGGAACTTGGAGGAGACGTAGGAACTGAAACCTCAGTAGTATCAGAAGTATCCTTTGTAGGGTCACTTAGAGTAATGATATCAGTAGATCCTCTTCTATCCTCTGCTGTTATAAAAATAATAGCTTATTAAAGTATCTGAGTCATATGAATGGGTGACATCACATCAAACATTGTCAGGATTGCTTAGTAATAAAATATGAGATTGGCAAACCTCTTGTCAAAGTGGGATAGTAAGGAGAATTATTACCTGCAAGCTGTTCATCTTCATTGCTCATATCATGCTGAGAAGAGGGGGAGGATGGTATATGTGGGGGTTGAGCCTCTGCTGGACATTTTACATTATCCTGTGAAATTTCTACTTCCACAGATTGAGCTACACTTTGGGTCTGGGATGACTGGAGCTGCTTCCGCTGTTCCCTCTCTTTTAAAATAATCTGTTAAAAAATAAAACAAAGAACGTGAAAAAAATGATGAGCTGCTTGTAGAATATGGAGGCATAATTTGCTTCCAACGTGAAGTCACAAGTTTGTCCAGTCTAGACTACTCTTCTTTCCTGTGCTTGAAGTTAAAAAATAAAAGTAGACGGTTGTACATTTGTTTGTATGCATATGAACAAGTACTAAACAGTGGAGCCAACCCCTTCAGATCCTTAAAAATCTTTTGCTAAGTGATCCAATCACATAAAAAACTGTCTGGATCTGGTCCCATATTATGGAAAATCTATGTTTTGGGGATCATGATCCTTATTTCTAGGTTTGCTCTGAGAACATTAGGTAGCTTTGACAAAGAGCTTTATGTATAGCTCAAAATGCGTCATTTGGGAGCCAAGATCCAGTGATCATCCACATCCTCGTTTTTAAACGCCAGAGTCCCACTGGAAAAATCTAAGGATTGTGTATCCTGGCAGCAAGATAAGTCTCTTTGTAGGCAGAGAAAAATACCCTTTTTTGTTTTTCGGGGGATCATAAGAAAATTGAAAAAGAATAAGGCGAACCTTTGATCTATAAAACAGAGATTGTTACATATATTCCCAATATTTTTCAGGTTTATTGTGCTTTTTTTAATATAGATTACTATAGTGCAGGGAACCTTCTGCAAAGTTATATAAAGTTTCTGCAGCTAAACTGACATATAGATATTAAGTACCATACATGATATTGTAAGTATGCCATAGTTCTCATCTTATTTTTTTCCCATGTATAACTCTTTTTTTAGGTTAAAGGTGTGACTGNCACTTATAAGAAGCTGTTTTAATGTACTTTAATGTGCTTTTTATTCTTGTTTACATGATAGATATTAAAACCACAGTTCAGTAAACAGAGGATATAACTGTAGGAAGAGCAAGAATAAAGCAACATAACTAAACTTTATAACCTTTCCTAAAGAGTAAATAAAGAAATTCCTAATTACAAAACGTGTGTGTCGAGGCATATAAGGTTTACACTAACCTTTTTAAGTGATGTTGGTTTTTTGGCTTTGGGCACCTCTCGTTGCTTCCCTTTCTTGACCAGAGGGGCACTAGAATCAAGAGGGTTGTGCGGTGCCAGGCCTTGCTTCACCTTTGGATTTTTGGTCACAGTGACTGGCTCTCTTGATAGCACAGGAATACCACCACCAACTAAAACAAAGTAAGACAAGGAACAAATAAAAATGTATTCTATGATAACAGCATCTAGTCATTCACCCTTATACGCAAGTTAATCAAAGTGTCCATTTAGGCTACTGAATATGCCACCTTATGTATAACATGAAATCACTCAAAGTATTTCATTTGAATGTTTAGCTTTGTCCATAATTTGGCAATAAATGTACATAGTTGGGTAACACAGCATACAATTATTAGGTAGAGCACCCAAAATTTACTGATCAACATAACAGAAGTATAATGTGCATATAGATCTGTCTCATAAGGAAAACGTGTTTCAGAAACATTTCCTATAGGGTGGCACAGCCAGGTTAGACGATCTGCCTGATGATTGGACAGTGTATACAAACGTCAGTGCATGCATGCATGGTAACCTGAATACTGCAGGGAGCTAGAATTAGAAGAAGACATTGAAAACATGCATCCACGTACCCGANAAGACTATGGGCTTGGCAGCCTGTTTGGCTTTCACTGTGTGTTGTTTCTGCTCCAACACAGACAGCATGTCACCTAAATCCAGCTTCACTAGTGTTTTGCTCTTTTTACCGCTTCCCTTTGGCTTTGACAGTTCCTAAAAGTTAAAAATAAAATGTATTATCCCTCTGACTATAGCTACAAAATATTATTATTATCTCATTCAGCCATTCACATTACTGCTTTAGTCAAACTCATACACATACAACACATAAACAACACTATAATACACCATAGGGAATGTGTGTTCCTAATAAAGCCATAAATTAGGAAGACAGAATGTATAGATTTCATATCCTCAGTAGGATAAAGCAATCAAATAAACATGAATAAAGGTAAACAATAAATGAGGGAAGCATGTGTTGGTGTGTCATTAACCCCTTTAAGACGCAGCCTATTTGGTCC
>JABWIB010001865.1:22017-32400 GCA_016617825.1 Platyplectrum ornatum | reverse complement strand
ACGCTGTGCCAGTTTAAATCCATGACGTATATATACGTCAGCGGTCGGCAAGTACATGCCGACCATGACGTATATATACGTCAGCGGTCGGGAAGGGGTTAATTCATGTAGGTACAAATTCATATTCTAAATTTTTTTTCCAATAAATCCATTACCATTGCATCTCGTGGTCCCCAGCTGAAGCTAATGTTGTTTTTGCTGGTGTTGCCTCTCTCAGAACCACCTGCAGAAGAGATCAGGTCAGGGAACTCTTCATCATCCTGTAAGGAAAATGTATTTAATGACAGTTTGGTACACACGGGTAGAAAAGTATAGTAGATGCTTGACAGGTACTAGTGCTATGTTAATAAATGACATCTTTTGCTTAGAGAGAGAGTTGTCCTGGGTAAATGTAAAGCAGAATGTAAAACATGCAGTAAAGTAATGCAAGGGTATTGTAGCAATAATGAATAACCATTACAAAATATGTGCTTCACATTCAGATTCTGATGATGATGGAAATTTTATTTCACGAAGCGAAGGCTCAACTACTCATGGAAATGAAAATGAATCTGTAGCTGAATGATTCCATGAAGCCAGTTAGACTCAGTGTATGAATGTACTATTAATGTATTTATTCTATTACTATTTTATGTTACTTTTCCCACTTCAAAAAAATGTTCATACGTTACTAAAACAACGTGTAAACTTCAATTCATTTTATTCAAACAAATAGAGTAATCTGTGGTCTGCAATGCATCTGAATGTTGCATGGGTGTAGAACTACATAATGGCAGATATTCATATATCACTAAATACCCATTTTAAACTGGTCTCTTGTTTTTTTTTAACATGAATAGTTTTTACTGAGAAGAGGGAGGTAACAATAGNACAAAACAAAGAGAAAGGGAAGGATATACATGATTACATGATGATTCTAATCACAGCATATATTATGAACAGAGAAGGGTATAAAATCCCTACTAATATGTGCAATAATTAAATCGACAAGTTACATACACCGCTGTTAGATACACAATCCAATATACTAGCATAAGAGATGTAGAACATACAAAATGCAGCTGGAGGTGAAGATCTTTGTACAATAAACTGGACAGATGTATACCAGAGTAAAGCTGGCCATACACTACAAGATAAATTGTTCCAATCGAAAGATTTTTTCAAAAATAGGCAAAACCATGTTGAATTGCGGGGGAGGTAAATTTGAATTAGTTGCAATCAGTATTACAGGTGANAGATGATGTTTCCAGCCCAATACTAATAACAGTGTAACAGTAACGCTGGTCAGTATCTGTGTGCAACATGCAACAATAAATTATTCTCCCTGCATGCATATACTGACATTCATTTTACCTCCCCTGCAATTCAACATGGTTTTACTCACTCTTGAAAAATCTTACGATTGGGACAATTTATCTTATAGTGTATGGCCAGCTTTAGTGTTGCACGCTGCAGGACAACAGTGGACATTGGTCACGAAAGACCTCTAGTATTACTAAGCAGGCAGCATGAGCATGTGCTGATTGACAGGTGAGATCTTTTTCTGAAGTTGCAACTTGTATGTCAAAACCATTTTCTAATACTACTAATAGAAGAAAAGTGTACCTGAAATTTGGGTGGTTCTTGAAAAACTATATTTTCATTTGTAGGCGGTACAGATTCTGCAACTACATGGTTTTTATTTTTTTTCTTTCGCTTCTTCTTTTTCTTTGTTGCCAATTCTTCAGTTTCAGCAGCCATGTAAGGTGTTGATAACAGCTTAAAGATATATTAAAAGAACAAATATAGTAAGTGGCAACAAAAGGACAAAATTAAAAATTGCTCAACACACTTTATATGGTAAGCTCCACATAGTCTAATAATATTAGATAGCAATAACACATCTTCTTGTATCAGACAGAGTTAGTGGGGGGGAGGGGGCTCTGTCCACAGGCTTAAATTCTAAGGAGATTGATACATAGGGGCAATTACACATACACTTGTCAGCTGTAAATTAACCTACCAGCATGTTTATGGGGTGTGGGAAGAAGCTGATGCACATGGAGGAAACTCATACAGACACGGGGAGAACATACCTTAGTGTGAGGCATCAGCTCTATCCCCTGAGCCATTCATGCTGCCCAGGTCTATACTTGTACTTATTTTGTCCCTACTCAGGGTCACCTCTATATGTTTCCTTTTCCACCTACCTTGTTATTCCCCTGTGCTGAGTGATTCTTTGTGTTGCTAGGTGAAGAGCTGGGAAATCTTAAAGAGGTAGTAGAAGTTATCACATTTTTTGGTGGTTGTTTTACTTTATTAGCCCAGGATGACATACTCTCAGGAGATACTTGTCTCACATCTAGGTGGGAAAAAAGGATTTAGAGAACAGGAGGATTATCAGGCATGACTTAAAGTTTGTTTTTTGTAAAACAAGAGCTGACTTATGCTTTATTGCATTATCAACTACAACTACATTTCCATCCCCATTATTTATTACCTATCATTTCTAAAAAGATGAATAAAGCCTATAGAACAGTGTAGAGGAGCACATAAACAAATCTAGCAAAGCTCAAATACCTTTTATGCGGTGTTTGCAATATGCTAGGTAGGTTTTTAAGGGTGCCTCTATTTTAATCCTCCCCTTTTTTAAATTATATCTGATAGTGGATTAAGTCCTGCACTTCTATACCTATGTGACACTGGTGTGGAAGTGCAGGGCTTAATCCACTTTCAGCTTTGTGGTAAAGTGTGTGTGAATACATCATAAAAACACTTATTATAGATTACATTAATAATGTTATGCATTATATTGTGGTTTTCCTGTATAATTTATTATAGATGATGCTGTTTCTGATCACCACTATCTTTGAATAGTATACATCAGGGTTTGAAGGGGGGGAGATGACAGGGAGAGGCTGAGCAGACCGTGCACATCTATGAGGCACTAGCAGCTGCCTGACATGTTTACATGGAGCGCGTGCGGGTCATGTGACATGTACATACCACCGGCCTGCATGGCGCCTGTCCGTGTACTGATAGCCCAGACCCGATGTCATCTAACAGTCTCACTACCGGGAAGCTGAGAGAACGGGAAAGCGACCATCGTGACTTTCACACACTATTGCTGCCGTGACGTCACCTCGGCTGCGTTTCCTTCTGTCCGTGTTTTGTAAACACCGCCTAAGCCGTCTTTTTGTCTACACGGATGGAGACATTTTGGCGGGGCCGAACGTACCTATACCTATAGGTTGTGACTCCGGAAACATGTCCGCCTGCTCCTCGCCGATGAAACCCTGTACTGTAGTTCTAGTGACAGCTGAAAGGACTGTACGGGTTTTATTTTCAGCACATTTACAGGGAGGAAGCTAGTCACATGACTCATCATTCCAGTCACACAATGTTTATTTAGGCTCCATTTACACAGTGCCAATACTATGCCTTCATATGATAGTGATAGTCCATATGAAATGGGGCTTTAACACCTATTTACAAACAACAACACTGCTCCAAGAGTAATAATATAAAACACAACAAAAAGAAAACTGGATTAAAAGAAAAAATGGTTTTCTTTCTTCATATAAACAAGGAACATAAAAAGTCTGATAAAAAGTCCCAATGTCCTGGGCGCATACGCAGTATCCTTCAATATACGATAGGACATTTTCTAAGTATTTTCCCAGCATTGAATTACTGCGTTTGCAGGAGCTTCAATGTCTGAGGTAATACCGCACGAGGTAATCCATCGTGAGACCCCCTTGGAAAGGTAAATCCCGTGGTCGGTGTAGCTACCATAACTACCGACCGCAGGATAAGGTTTCGTAAAAGGAGTCTTTTGTGTGTTGGATACATTTACCAACTACTTCAGTGGAGTTTTACACTCTTTTCAAATGGCCATCTACCTCCCTGAAATACATAAATTCACACATGATGATTTACTAAACTGTGTGAAAGAAAAAGTGGAGATTTGCTCATCACTACCAATATCAGTAATAGGGATATTAGTGGAAATCTTGCTAAGATAACACATTGTAATATACTTAAAATCCAATAACTTAGAAGACCCCAAACAGCATGGTTTCACATATGGAAGATCATGTCAAAACTAATCTTATTGAATTTTGTGACTGGGTCACAAAACTTGTAGATGAAGGGGGAGCTGTGGACATAGCTTATCTAGATTTTAGTAAGGCCTTTGACACAGTGCCTCATCGCAGACTGTTAAACAAGCTAGAAAACCTGGGATTGGAAACAAAAATAGTCGGGTGGATACGATCTTGGTTACGACATAGGCAACAAAGAGTTGTAGTCAATGGAATCCATTCAGGGGATGGTAGGGTTAAGTGGAGTTCCCCAGGGATCTGTACTTGGGCCTGTGCTATTTAATATATTTATTGGTGATATTACACATGGTATCCAGGGAAAAATATGCATTTTTGCAGATGACAAAGATATGTAACAGGGTAGACACACCAGGAGGAGTGAAAACAATGGTGGATGATCTGTGTAGACTGGAGGAATGGTCAAGAGTGTGGCAACTACAGTTTAATGCAAACTCATGCACTTAGGACACAAAAACCCTAATGCTCAATATCCATTAATGGCATTACATTACAAAATACTGAAGAGGAAAGGGATTTAGGGGTCACCATTTCATGTGACTTAAAGNTAGCTGGGCAATGTAACAAAGCAATGAGAAAGGCAAGTCAGATGCTTGGTTGCATAGGGAGAGGAATTAGTAGCAGAAAGAGGGAAGTAGTAATGCCTCTCTATAGGTCATTGGTGCGGCCTTACCTAGAATACTGTGTTCAGTTCTGGAGGCCATATCTCCAGAAGGACATTAATACATTAGAGAAAGTGCAAAGAAGAGCCTATGAAGGTAAAGACGAATGACATCAGACTGACATTAAATCTTGTGTAGCTCCCATACAATATGTAAAATCATGCTTCTAAGAAACATGCCACCAAGTCAAACACATTCAGCAGCATCACAGGGCCGCTGTGGTACAGTTTGGAAACAACAGCATTAGGAGTTTCAGGGAGAGAATAAATTATATATTCCAAAAACTTTGTATTACTATTCACACAAAATATAGCTTAGCCATAAGCTCTGTTTAAGCCCTTTTTATGTCAAAGCTTTGTGTAATTAACATACCAATGATAATATATATGCACTAGCAATAACACACTGAGCAAACATGTACAGATATTGTTACAAAACATGTATTGTTATAAATGGCATTATAAGCTTTAACCACCCATCATCTGTTTGATATTGTTTACATTGTAATATACTGGAACTACACAAAACCACTCAATAACATGCTTTTAGTTTGCATGTAACCTTTACACACATTTTACTAAGAGTAGTTAGTACAGATGCATGCTCTGACATTAGCCAGAGTTCTGTATTTCTTTATTGATTTAACATGTAAAGCGTAAGAATGGTAATAGCTTCATGTCAGCACACATTTTACAGCTTGCATAGTTCATGTACTCATAGAATACTATGCAAGAGTCGGGGGCACATAATAAAATAGTCAGCACAACTGGATGTCAAGTTTCAGTTTTATTTACAAAAACAATTTGGCACATGACCTCCTTGCAGGGTCAGATTACATTGGAAGACAGTTTACTTCTTTAAGCAACTTACAGTATGTATTTGTATATAATGTGCTTTAGAGCTGCTTGTGATTCTTTCAAAGTTAGATGCATCTAGTATTATAGAATAGAACAAAATTCTCCATACTATTTTAGTCTTCATGTGTCAAAAAGTGGTCAAAATCAAGACATTAACACAAAATCTAAGATCAAAACATGCATGGAACATGTAAACTTTATTAAACAGTGGCCTAAGAAGTAGAGTCACACAAAGATTGACAGCAGAAAGGAGACAAGAAAAGGAAACAATAGCAGCTCCATCATGTAGGTGCTCTCACTGAGCTCTTGTGCTGTTAAGAATACAGCTCTTGCACAGCTGTGGTTGCGAGGGTCATATTCCTTGTATTCACTGAATACTACAATATATACAGATTGTCCCAAAAGATACAAGTGAAGAGCAGTTCAATTTATTGGTCTTTTGGAAGAGGTCGTCTAAAAAGCAAAATGTGTGGCTCTGTAACAAGAAAAAAAACAAAACAATAAATATATTTCAGACATTTCATGAACAACAATAGTTATTAACCAAATAAGTTATCTTTTTTTTTATCATACTGCATATTCTGTTAAATTTAACAAATGCAGGAAAAACCAGGCTGGATATGTCCAGATTTAGGCGTTTTAGCAAATCAATAATAAAATACAGAAGTTAAGTATTATTAAATTCATTATAATATTGTAAGATGCCATTTATGCGTAACACCAGCAAACTTTAGTCTGTGTTTATTGTATAAATTAGATTTTCTTTTTTAAATGTTTCACAATAAAATGCACACATTCTAGATCACTATTGTCACACTTCAACATTAATATATAATAATACACTGAGATAAACAAAACTTAAGCCAGGCTTGTACAAACAAGTTCCATTTGACTTTGCCACATTTAGAAAGAGGTACTTGTCATAAACATAGGATTTGGTTCTCTAACAGCAATCAATAGTTCCCTTCAGAGCCCTACATTATATATAGATATAAAAAAGGATAACTTCAAGGTATATTATATGGCAACATTTGGTTTGATGTTAAGGTCCAAATATTGTTGTTTTCAAATTACCACTGTAGACTACATTCTAGTCACTTGGATGTCAAAATCAAAAGTAATTTATTGTCAGAGGCAGAGCTAATATTACAAATACATATCAAATTAATCTGCAAATAAATGTATTGAAGTTTCAACAATGAAATAAGGGCATAGATCCCTGATGGCTAACCTGTGACACTCCAGATGCNGTCAAACTACAAGTNCCATCATNCANTGCCAGGAGTTTGGAATGCTGAGCCTTTAGCACGAGCTGGCAAAGCATGATGGGACTTGTAGTTTGACAACATCTGGAGTGTCACAGGTTAGCCATCAGGGGCATAGATAATTGGTGTGTTCTATACATAGAATTAAATTGAGCACACAAACTGAAAATAAAGTTATATTATATATGTTTAAAAAGACTTCCATTTAAACCTACTCAAAGTATGATGCAAAAACCATATGGTAAAATGCACCTGGCCAGTGTGAGTAAATAGCTCATTTATCATGAGTACAAGGTGTTTTGACCATATGCTAGTAGTAACAATGATACACTCGGACATTAATGTTAAAATTAAACTCCATGAATTTTGTCATATGGAGACAGAAACCAAACAGATTAATTTGCAGCAGGTTAAAAAAAATGTCAACTTTGACTGTGGTTTACAATAAAAAATATTTAACAAAACTATGAATTCACAAGTATATTTTACAGCTTCTTTCTTCATGTTAACCACTGTTTGCATACCTGGCTCATGAATCATGTAATGAACCCAACCAAGGCTCTGTTGAACACCAAGTCTTCTCCACTCTTCTTCAGACATCAGATGCGTTTTTGGTACTTGTTTTGCCAATTCTTTTGGCAGCATAACATGCCTAGTTTAAAAAAAAAAAAAGAAAATCAGATATTTATCTCACTGGAAAAATGTACCTAAATAGTACATATCATCTTAATGCACCATGATCATGCATGGCAGCACAACATCACATTATATTATATTATGGCAAAATTGCTGAACCAAGATGTAGCAAAAGAATAACATTGGAAACATATGTATAAGAAGAAAGTTATTGCACATGGGAAACACATGCACATTCGTACCAGCAACATATAAAAAAAATTTTCTATAGTACAGTAAATGGTGACAAGCTGATTATTACGAGTCAAGCTGATGGAGCAGACTATGAAAATGTAAAAAAAAAATCTAGATGTTTTCCCTAGTGTAGAAAGTGTGGGTAAAACACTCCATATTAGATGTCATTCCACTGTACCGTCCAACATATTGTTTGGTCAAAAAAGTTATTGTTTAAAGTTGAAACCAAACTATTTTGTTTACTATGTAACAATCAGACAACCATTGCAAAGCACACACAATATCATTCCACAACACTTGTGTATCCTGTGATTGTAACAATCGTCATGTGTCCATCCTCAGTTGACTCAACGTTAAGGAATGCCATAGTGCATGTAGGCGACAGGCAATGATCAGAGACTACAGGTAAAGGCTTAAGAGGCAGCTCCAGATCACAGCAGTATTGAAATATTGTCACAGTCGTACATCAAGAAGGTGGTAAACATAAGAGCTACCCATCTACAGGACAATATGGCAGGAGACTCTGTGTGGAGAGCCACTGCCATTAAGCCAGCAGTAGACGCGCCTATCACCATTAGCTCCTCTCCACACTGTGCCAATAGTGAGTGGCCATTAATGAATATGAGCATGCCCTCCTGGCTATGAAGCACAGGCATGAGGCGAGAGACAGGGAAAGTCACTTCCCATTAGCACAGACCACAGTCACCTCGTGAAGGAAACCAGACCACATCCCCACAGACACCCAGGAGGCAGCGCCTCTTACCTGTACTCGTACTTCTCATCTGTATACTTGTCAGAGTAATAAATATTCTTAAAGGACATCTTGCCGGTAGTGGCGGCACCGCCGCGGAACAAGCGCCTGTGTGAAGCCGGGAATGGCGAACGACTAGTCAAACAGTTTCCTTTCCGTAACTGCCGCCGAGCGCTCACGATTTGAATTACGCAGCAATCGCTCCCAATTGGCCCAAAGGGGGCAGCCGATAGCCAATCAGGAGTTACTTTTTTACTTTCCAACAGCGCCGTAAAATACTTTCCGGCCAATCAGAAGTCTGTTGCTAAGCCTTCTCTGGGAGGTGTGATGATAGAAGACGAAGCATGGAGGTGGGGTCACGGCGGACGTGTTTGGGTGACGTCATATGTGACGAGTGTTGCTGCGCTCACGACTCGTGGAAGGGCTGGAATCGCATTCTGGATCATTCGGGCGGGGCGGAGCCTCCCAGTGACTGTCACGAGACGTCAGCGATAGTGTCTGGTGACTCACCGACCCGTTAGAATGACGTTTATTAGCACTGTATTCAGCTACGGTGATGAGGGTGTAATGTACTAGACCAGGGGTAACCGACCTGCGGCTCTCCTGGTGTTGTCATACTACAAGTCCCAGCATGCTTTGCAATACTTAGAGAGCCGCTGGTTGCCTGCCCTTGCACTGAAGGCTTGCTTTACCCCCAATATTCCACCCCCTCTATGTAGAACTACGAGTCCCAGCATGTGTATATGCATAGTCATAGCTGATACCTGGCAAAGCATGATGGGACTTGTAGTTTGACACCTGGAGAAGCGGCAGGTTGCTCACCCCTGTACTAGACTGTGCCTCTCCTCACCACACATAATGGACATTGTAGACATCATTGTAGCTTTTGGGAAATATGTCATTTTGGGTTTTCTAACTAGCTGCGGGGTTGCCGACTCTCCCAGAATTATCGGGAGACTCCCGGATTTCAGCAGGTCTCCTTGTATCCCCAATCTCTGTAAATCACTGCCTCAGCCCCTAATGTGACTATTATTATTATTATTATTATTAAAGTTTATTCATAATTTCCGCGGCGTTGTACATAGTGAAGGTAATAAATGGCTGAGGCTTGATGAAGTCACAACCACCTAGTCATACGGGGTTTGCCGTAAAGTGGGTGGTGCTTTGGGGCATAATTTGCCTAAATTACGCCCTCTGCTACACTCCNCATCATTACTGGCTCTTGGTTTCTCNCGTGAGGGAAAAACTAAAAGTCNGCAACCCTGAACTTGCTACTATTACAATTGAGTAGCTACAATACATGTGCACATTGTGCCACACAATTGCATGCCAACAAGCTTATTGGATAAAGCAAAATATAATAGGCTTGTATGTGAGTGATCGCCCTCTGGTCCAAGGCTAACTATTCCAAAGAAGAAATCAGTCACTTGTCCCTGCCGACTTTTAGTTTCTCCTTCCCNGGAGACATCAAGAGCTGCCAGCATGGTGGTTGGATGGGGGGTGTGGTATAAGCAACTCACGCCCACAGCCATGACCTCATAGGTGTATGGCCAGCATAAGACTATTTGCCCCTCGCAAAACCATAACTACATATGGTCGGATCATATGTACTCTGATTTTGTGTCTAGACGCTATTCACATCAAAACTTATGACAAATGATACTTCTGGGAAGTGGTAGTGACTTAGTATTACCTGTAGAGTATGCTATCATACTGCATATCCAGAATTCCAATTGGCGACCATTTAAAGTTCATACTATATAAGTTTTATGGGAGGGTAAAGGGGTTTGGAAGTCCAGTGCAAAGGGAAGGGTTAGTGATGCATTCATGCAGATTCATGTATGGTAAATTATGTATGGTAAATTATGTATTGTATAT
>JABWIB010001865.1:0-10818 GCA_016617825.1 Platyplectrum ornatum | reverse complement strand
ATATATATATATATATATATATATACTCTTATATATATATATATATATATATATCTATCTACATGAACATGAAAGATTGCCAGGTCCCAGTGTCATCACAGATGCTATTTTCTTCAAGCAAATGTAAGGTCCTCGGTATCCCTAAATACCTAGATTTATAACTGAATAACTAAATTAGTCAAATACCCACTCACTATTTATATTGTATGATTTCCAAATAATAGATACAATTCACTGATAAACTGGACAGAGCAATAATTGTAGACTTAATGCCAGTATACTGCTATGCTATCACTATTGGTAATTATAAACCTCAAGGTATAGCTCTAAACTTGCTACAGTGTTTTGATGTCTTTGAATATTGATGTAAGGATTATAAAGTGAATAGTGACAGCAGTCAGTTAAGGATTTAGGAGCTGATTCAGGGTTTCTGGCAGACGATTCATTGCAAAAGCGCACCTCCGGCTGTTATAGCCTCTGCTAATGTGTACTTGCAGCGATCACTGCGGTCATAAAAGCTGCAGTGAATAAATAAATAGTAAATAAAAAAATAAATAAATAATTGGGGAAAAAAACTAAAATACTACAAGACATTTATTTTTTAAAGACAATATTTTTATTATTTTTATTATTATTTTTTTTTACTTTTTTTTTAAACTTAATGAGGCAGGTAATTGTCCATAGGACATTACCTGCCTCTACGACGCCACGCACAACTTGGTGTAGGCTGCACTTCCAATTACTAGGGCTAAGCCCTGCTTAAAGCGCATATTTAAATGAGAAAAGGGGCGTCTCCATGCAATTCAAACATGGAATCAGGCCCCTAACTTTTAAATTACCTCACAGCTGATGGAAAACTGTGATTTTCTTTTCTTCCACAGAGATGCAGGCTTCTGGCATTTGCTAGGTGTGCCAGATGGCCATTCCAGCCATCCATACCAGTCAGGCACCAGGGGTGAACTCCCAGATGCAGAGTCGCAGTAGGAAAAAGAATAATAATAAGTGAATATGTTAATAATGTTGTGCCTCACCATCAATTAACAATATATAAGCAATTGTACAATTATTATACATGTTATCATGTGCATTCACTAGGGATACATATTACATATAGAAAGGATAAATAAATATCTAAACAAATAAAAAAATGATCAATGTATATCAATATATTAAAAAACAAGTATATGAGTCAAATGAAAAAAAAAAATAGGCTGATATTTGTCTTTGGTTTATTGCTACGTCCAGTTACTGGGCTTTTATTCATCAAATACATCAAATGTAACACATTTTATTTTTTAAAAACTTTATTGAATCAAACATTTATTTGAAAGAAGTATGACAATCAATTTAACAACATTTTTGATCATCATAAGATGTGTGTCTTAGATACGAAATCTTAGTGAATAAGGAATAAAACCCTAATTATATATCCCTACAAACCCATTTGTGTGAAGGAATTCTAATAATTACCACCATTCACATTCATGAAACCAGACTGATGGCCTTTACTGACACAAGCTGTTGTTCCCTGAAGAAGCCCCAACAACTGAGTCATTCCTCCTCCTTGCTGATGAAACTGGGAGAGTGTTTGGGTATATAAATGTAAAGCTGGCCATATACTATAAGATAAATTGTTCCAATCAAAAGATTTTTTCAAGAGTGGGTAAAACCATGTTGAATTGCAGGGGAGGTAAAATGAATGTCAGTGTTGCATGCAGGGAGAATACTTTATTGTTGCATGTTGCACACAGATACTGACCAGCGTTACTGTTACACTGTTATTACACTTGTGCTGGAAACATCATCTCTCACCNGGGGGTAAGAGGTAAAAAAGTTCCCTGACCCCTGATCTATAGACTTCATCTGCTTTTGATATATATCTACCTCTCATGTCATTTTGGTAGGGTGGATGATCCAAGACCTAACTGAAGAACATTCTTTGATTAAAGCTTCATACACCAACTTTCTCCACGTTTCTTCTGCTGTCTTTAAAATAATATTATATTTAAAATGTGATGTCGTAGAGCTGTCAAGCTCTGTACCTGATTCTTTACTATACCTGCTCCTGCATAAAATTTCTCAACAAGCACAAGGGGGAACTAGACATTGAAGAGGACCACGTTTTTCAAGGTGCACTATANAACCTCTAAGTAAGAATAGTGTGCACTAAAAGCTCCAAGATAGAACATGTCAGTTTAGGCAGCATTTTTCCATTAGCACAATCTGAAGCTCTCCCCTTACCAAAGATCAATACTGTGGTTGATGTGCGCCTGTGAGCCAGCTCCAATTCACGCAATTCCAAGGTTAAAGAATATTTTATTTCATGTGTGTATTTTCCCTGTGTGTACTTAATAATATGTACCACTGCCTTATGTGCCTACCAGACGCAGCCAGTTATCATATCAATTTTAAAATGAGTAGTCTAAATGATGCGAGTGGGACTTAAATGTAAAATATTTAGCTGTAACATCCAAGTGTTCAGTAACTCATCCCTGGACATGTTCCTCACCAACTCTTTAAAACTCCCATGGTATGGGGAAATTGCTCTGGATTCAATATACCGTATATACTCGAGTATAAGCTGAATTTTTCAGCACATTTTTTTATGCTGAAAGTGCCCCCCTCGGCTTAAGCTAGAGTCTAAAAAAAAAGATATATATATATATATATATATATATTGTGTGTGTGTCATGATGTAGGGATGTGCTGACACTGGCATGCAGCATGATACTCATACACCACACTGAGTCCACAGAGCTGGCACAGGCATGATAGTTTGCTGTATAGGTTACAGCATGGCACAGGAGCTTTACATTGCCTTATATTAACCCTGCACATGCTGGAAACAGGGGGACAATAGAGACATATAGGGAAAGATCTATAGAAGCTGGACATAGAGACCAGAGTCAATGCAATCCTATGGGGGTAATGATCAGTGACATGAGTGACACGAGCCTTTCACAGTGGTGATAGACAGACATACTGGGGGGTGGGCTTATACTCGAGTCAATAAGTTATCCCAGTTTTTTTTTAGGTGAAATTAGGAGCCTCGGCTTATATTCGGGTCGGCTTACACTCAAGTATATACGGTAGCCAACTCTGGCAATAGGATAGTATTCAAATTTACCAGCAGGATTGTGAAGTCAGTACAATGTTTCCCAAGAACACAGACAAACGACCCATTGCCCTAAATTTGGAGTTTAGATGTTTGCAAGCCTAATATTCTGATGTCCTACATTACCCATCAATAAGAAACTAACCTTCCTAATCTACTAGAGTCAATGAGAAGGAAAGGAACTGGTAAAACTAGAGAAATCTGAATGAGGCAATAGAGGGATGTTGCCCATAGCAACTAATCAGATTCAAGCTCTCAGTTTCATTTTACACACTGGAGAATGTGAACTCAAATCTGATTGGTTGCTATGGGCAACATCCCCACATTTCAATTGCACTGCAATTTTACCGCTTAGTAAATATACCCCCTAAAGGGAAAAAAAAATTAAACTAGCAGAGAAAGTGTAGTTGAAATGGAGTACCAGCTATGTGTAAGGAGTAAACTGAAAAGTAAATCAGGTGAGGGAAAGAGGAGCTACCAGTGACTCATCCACATAATGCCACAGATGAGGGGAGGAAATGGCCAGGAGAAATGGTAGATTGAATTCACCCACCTGGGAATATGGTAAATTAACAAAAATGTTCATTCAACATAATGGATAAACCACAGACATGAAGTGATGTATCAAGAATTTACTAATAGTAGAGTTATAGAATGATTATAATAAATATTGATGTGGTTTGTCACTTTGAATGTCCCTACTTCATCAGCCAGTCCCGGCAACATTACCTTAAATACTCTGCCAGAAAGAAAGAAGAAGAGCCGACGCACTGCATCCCCTGACGGAACAGTGATCAAATCTTCAGCACCAATAGGTAACTTTACCCCCAGCCTAATCTACACACTAATCCTCCCCTTTCATAACCATAACCCTCCTATTAAATTAACAGTTCACTCCCCACAGACTACACCTAACTTCCCCTTGTAGATTCATACCTCCTTTGCAGCCCTAACCCTAACTTCCCATTGTACGATCCATACTCTCCCTGTACCCTCACCCTAACCTTCCCCTTCTACCCCCCAACCTGTGCCTACAACCTAATACTAAACTTCCCCTATTCAGAACCATCCCCACCCCATATGCTAATCTTTTACCTCTCCTTATATGCTGTATCCCCTCCCCATAGACCGCAGACAAGTGCACAAGGAGCAATGTAAAGGTAAGGTAGGAAGTGGACAAAGGAGGTTCAAAAGGAAGACAGGATAACTGGAGGAAGAACAAGAGGAACAGAGGGGGGAACAAAGGGAAACCTGGAGAGGCCACTCAGGAATCAATGTAAATGCAAGAGCAAGAACCCCAATGGACAGATCAGAACAAGAGTTAAACCTGGTATGAATGCATTTCTGGTTCCTTTAAGGGAGTAGCTGACCTGTGATTGACCAGCAGCCTACCAGTCTCGAACCTCACTACTGGCATTCTGGCTAATAAGAGAAGCGGGGAGCATGCGCCAGATAATGCTGTCAGCCGACCCCGGCATGGTTATTAGCCACGGTTATTAGCCTGCCGGAGGTAAGCAGGCTGCTGCACCCTATTTAAAAATGTTATTAAACGCAGAAATCTATCTCACCTTGTTCACAGTGATATTTGTAAAATAATCTTGCTATGGCTGCGAGTTGATCAGGAAGAATGTTGGTTTTTAAAAGTTTATCAATTTCACCTATAGCAAGTTCTGGACAAGTCGCTTTCATTTGCATCTTGATGGGAAGATGACTCCTTCTCATGGCAGGATGGCCACACAAACTCTGTTTTTCTCACCTATACAAAAGATAATTAGTAAATCTCGACACTTAATAAAATTTCCCCCAGACTATTAAATACTCACACTCACTATTTTGTTTCTGGAATGCTAATATACCCCACATGTAAATTTTATAACAATATATATATATATATATATATATATATATATATAGATAGATAGATANATATATAGATATATATACATATAACATTCATTTTACCTCCCCTCCATTTAAACTTGGTTTTACCCACTCTTGAAAAAACTTACGATTGGAACTATTTATCTTATAGTGTATGCCCAGCTTTAAGCTGGTCAATTGGAATAATTTCTTGCATAGTGTATGGCCAGCTATAGAAATTAAATCTAAATAAATACAAAACACAACCTGTGAAATAATTTCAAAGTAACACACCATAAAAAGATATTGGTTCTTTCCTGAGCTAAGTGTAAGGGACTGCTCTGTTGTATGTCTTACAACATATAGATCATTTTCACTTTGCTCAGTGAAGAGAAGTTCCCTCACTGTATTGGATTCATAAAGAATCTCTATAAAATAAAATAATAATTAAAAAAAAGGGGGACAAGAGAATAATAATCTATGGAACAGAGATAGAGGCTTTTTCAGTGACAAAATGTGTAGTGGTATAGGAGGGAGAGGCATATCGATAAATATAAATATACAAGTCAGATGTAGATGGGGAATTAGAAATAGTAACATTAGTGACAGTACAGGCATACATGGAGAGAATGACTAGTAATGTCTATAATATCTGTAGTACGTTCATGTTTATATATATATATATATATATATATATATATATATATTACACACTTATATAAAAATTGTGACGGGACAGATTAGTATTAATGATTTTTTGAAATGTGTATATTATAGGCTTTTCATATATATCCCCTATAGATGTTTCTACATACAGTTGGTATTATATTGTAGTGATAACAGTTATAGTTCATTTCACAACATCCAAAGGTGTAACATCCAATTCGGCATTTTCTTTAGGAATGTCCAGTACTGATCTAGCTACTGTACTGTGTAAAAAGCTTTCTTGTCTGTAATGCAGAGCTGAATGCTGCAGACTCCCATTGTAGTGCAGGTCACGTATTAGTGAATGAACAAGATTGCATGAATATTGCACTCTTTATTCAGCGATTGGATAAAAATGAATGCCCTTAACACCTACGTACATCCAATCTCTGCTGCTTCCTGTGTGCTTATTCTTCCTGAAGCTTTAATTATTTATCCTTGGAGAGAATTTGACTGCTACAAGCAGTCACGACTCAGCAGTTTAACCCTTGCATGCCTGTGCCTCATTTCCATAGAGCTAACTCACAGATGCAATACACTCATCTCCTCCAGTGTGCAACATGATAAATATACTAAAACTGGCTGATAAAAATACAGCAAAATAATGCACTTTAGTCATAATCTCTCCTGTGATATACCAGACGTAAATTGCAGCTATGTTTATTTATATTTTATGTGTTTAATATTTACATAGTATCCAGTATATATAGAAACACAATTAATAAAAAAATCAAGATCCATCTAATATATATTTTCCTAATTAACAATAGTCGTATATTTGTCATATGATATATTTTAATTATTTTACACACTCGCCATTTTCTACCGTTCTTGCAGTTTTATTGGCAATACACATCAGAAATCCTCAACACTAAAGGTGAAAATAAAAAGGCAGAAATGCAGAAAGCTGGGCCACATAGACAGGAATGTAGCAGACATGATGGAGGGTTGGGTGAAAGTGATTCACAACAGTGCATTGCATAGTGAATAACAGTATGTGCTGCATTCAACCAAGTGTTTTACAATGACTCTTGTCACGCAAGGATTTTGAATGAAACCCAATTCAGGTTTTTGTCCGGAATCAACAATGTCTATGCAGTTAAAGTATGCTGGGTTAGGAGCTAACCATGCAGCTTTTTTATTGGCAGGATTAAGCAGGTCATCCAAGCTCCCATCAAGCAGCAGTTCTTCAATACCTCGTTCAGACTGAGGAAACCCCAGGAATTTGCAGGGGCACACCCTATTCATGTAGGCATAGAGACCTGGGTCCGACACTATAGACTGCAGCGTTGGAACTGGGTCTCCGACCAAAACCCCTTCTTTTAAGCCAGGTCTAAGACCCTTAGGCTACGAAGAACCTTAGTATAAAACACCCTTCAGATTACCTGACATAAACCAGGGCTTTTATGAATCCTGGCAATTTCATAAAAACCCTGGCTTTTTGCAGGTAACAGGGTAGTAGTTAAGGGCCTACACAAATCCCCTCTTTAAACTTTTCTCTACTGATCCTCAGGATCCAGTGCTTTGAGGTGGCCATTCACAGGCCGAATTTCACGAATATCGTGAGCTTTGGATAAAAATTGGTCCATGGATGGACACGAAAAAAANCCCCAACGGCGACCAAACGCCGGGAAAGTAAACAAAAGACATCGGTGATCAAACGGATTTTTGATTGATCACCGGTGTTCGTTTGTTTACAAAAAAAATACCTGTAAAAAAAAGAAATAAATTAAATTAAAATGTACTCACCCTTCTGATGTCAGTGTCCTCTCCGTGCAAGATGGAGACGCCGCAGCACANGGAGAAGGTGCTGGGCACTGCTCTGGTTCCCAGCGAAGACATCAGAAGGGTGAGTGCATTTTAATTTAATTTATTTCTTTTTTTTAGGTATTTTTTTATTCCCCCATTGGCCATCATGGGAACGACATTGTTCCCTAGGGAAAATCACCCTGTATGTCGGTGCCGATTTTCCACGAGAACGAAGTGAATGGCCAGCTTTAGACACAGCTTTATGTGGAACAGGGGCAGGTAGATTTTTTCAGGATCAACAAATGGGGCATTGACAATACTTCCTGGGGCTAGTGAAATTCGCTTTGGGCCACTGGTTCCAAACATCAAAGAACTATTTTACGTTATTTACTACGAATCCAAAGTCGGTCAAATTGTAGGTGACCAGTTTGTGAAATGCCATTGATTTGACTACTTTTAAATTGCTTTACACCATTGCCTTGGTAACAAAAATAAACAATAAATAATAATAAATAACAAAAAGCCTCGTTGTTATTTACCAAATAACGAACTTGGTCAAATTGCCCCTTAGGAAAGCTCACACCTAAATAATCAATTCAAAAAGTGATTATTTTAAAGACTAGGGTCTAAATTTACTAAGCTGGGAGATTGGAAAAGTGGGGATGTTGCCCATAGCAACCAGTTTCATTTTACATACTGGAGAATGTGAGCTCGAATCTGATTGGTTGCTGTGGGCAACATCCCCACTTTTCCAATCTTACTGTCCGGGAAATTAAAACAAATTAAATAAAAATAAATATAACTGCGTCAATATAGAGTCCCTGGAACACTGTGTAAAACCATACATAGACACCTATACATGTATGTACATTTAATGACAGAATGAGTCTCCCCTTTCCCATAGCTGCTAATCTCTTTTCGCTGAAATCTTAGGGACAGCATGTATTAAGCTTCTGTCTCTGTAAATTCAGCAGGGGTATATTGAGGCCGCATGGTGACCTAATCTAAAACTTCTCCATGAAGTGAAACTGGTTGCCAGGTCCAAATTTCTAGTCACCATGGCGACCTGCCATTTGTCAAGCCCTGTTATTAGTTTTTAGGATTTAATAACAAGGCATTGTTGCACATTTTGCCTAGGCATGTATATATAAAAATGATATATATATATATATATATATATATATATATAAAATAAATATACATATAAAAATAAATATAAAAAAATAACTATGTAGTAAGATACAGTCACCAAAACAGACAGTAGGAAAATAAAGCAATGCAGCCCTATTTACAAATAAAATATCAAATCATAAAACTCATAACAGATTTGATGAATATCAACAGATAATATATAGAACTTTATTATACTTTCCGCATTCAAAGGTTTTTGGCTCTGAGGAGCCAAATGCCAGGTTAAACTTGAGGGACTGAATCCTACATATTTATTTTTTTAGGAATTTGGGCTGCTTATAAATTGTAATTGTTTTTAATTGTTTAAATATTGGCGATATCTTTATTATATTTAAAGAAGATAGAAATGAAACAATTGTACATTATTTATATGTATTTATATTATTATTATATGTACTTTCATTTAATGCTGAGCAGCAATGGGGTGTGATGTTTCTAGCTCAACTCTAAATTAGACTTACAAATGAAAGATGCTCAGTATTTACATGCTATAAGCAAAAGGTTGCTAATGCATATAAATATGTGGACACATTGTATTGCAATGATGTTCATCCCCTTTTTGATTTTACATTTCATCTGGTGATCAATCGTTCTGTATCTCAAACATATGCTATAAAATGTGATAACAAATTTGCAAATCATTACCGATCATCTTTCTTATCCCATGATTTACTATGTGCATCACTAGCATATACACAGAAAGCTCATTTTATAATATCCCTCATTTTCAATTTAGCTTTTTCATTATTGCTGGCCGCAGTAACTGTGCAGGTCACCACCATTCATGTTCACTGCATCCTTAAGATCCACAGACATATTCTTCAGTAAACGCCTATGTGTTTCATAATCTGCATTAAAAATCTCCCTTTTAAATATTGCCTTACTTCATCTGTAGAGACCACCGTCATAAACCTTTATTACACCCACGATTATTCAATAAATAATTGACCATTATTTGTTTTTCTTTAGTCCTATCAAATCCTAATAATTTCATTGAAAAATTCCAACATATTCTTGTTCTTGTGTGTGTTTCCATGGCAACCCTTGTTGCTAAGGGAGGGTTCTCACAGTATATTATCCTGTTTGCAGCTATATGAATTGTTCCCTTGGAAAGTCAGGTAGTCTGAAAGGTTTCCGTTTCTGCTAATGTTCTTTCTTACAAACCCCTTCTGTGCTGTACCAAGTAATGGTGAATAGAATTACAATATATAGAAATCATATGGCACCGCGGAGAGCAAAGTAAATAACATTTTCCTTTCATCATGAGGAAGCACAATAATGCACTGGGGCTGTACATATTAATAGAGTGCTTTATATATAAAATTTGGCACTGAACAGTTTTGTTGCACACAAGTAACCGTTCCTGTTATCCAATGCGAATGATTGCGCTTTTCAATCCTTTTTAAGCATATGCCCTGAAAACAGGTAGAAGATAAGTGACATCTTATAATGATTTTTTTTTGATATATAGGAATTTCACAATTAGATAATTCATGCTGTTTTACAGAGTGTTACAGAGCTCATTACCGTTCCTCTACTTTGGCTCTATGAGGTATCTTCTAGATAAGAAATAATGTCAGTTAATCTGGCCACACACTAGAACAATTATCATCACACCATGATTTTCTCGAAAAACTGAACAATTATCATCAGCATGATTTTCTAGAAAAATTGAATTTCCCTTGGTGAAATGTCAATTATCTGCAGCAATTATTGGCTGAAAAAAAGGGTTTATCATTCGTTGAAAAAGGGGAGTAAAACAAATAATAGAAGATTTGTTCAGGTTATCTGACATGCACACACAAACACACACACACACCAATATTGGACCCTTCAAGCAATAATATTTTGGAAGACAAAAGATAAAATGATCTTCTGCTGGCCACTCTGGAAAGATTATTGTGAAGCTTCGAAAAAAATTGGCACCACACACTAGAAAGATTTTTCATCCATTTTTCAGTAATTGGAGAATTGTTCTAGTGTGTGGCCAGCTTTAGTATTAAGCTTGTGGTAGATTATCACATACATCATTGGAGCTGATCCAGAGCACTGACACCGAGTCACCTTATGTATTGCTTCCAAGTGTTTTCTCCTAAAATCTCATATAAGCTCAGGGCTGGTGTTTTAGTGTAATACAAAGGAGATTTTCCTTATTGGGATGCCCCTTTTCTTTAGCTGGGTACACACTGGTGGTGTGT